>JAQHUG010000016.1:3602690-3634036 GCA_028555095.1 Dicrostonyx torquatus | reverse complement strand
CCAGGCCTCATTTTGCTGGGGACACAGTAGGATGATTGTGTGCACCATCTTGAGTGGATCTGTGGACCCTCACAGGGCCCATGGATGATGGAGTGCTATTCTGGCTGCATCTCACAGATACATTGACTCAGGCTCCAAAGTGTTAACAGGCTCAGACCATCTAGCAGCCATGTTGAGGCAGGTGCATTGGGCTGCTTGCCACCCTCCAAACCTCATTCCTGGCAGATGTCACCTACATCATTACCCAGGAGTGACCCAGAATGCAGGATGAGAAGGGAGGTCAGCATAGATGTTCTTAGTACTAAGGACTAGGCCAGCTTCCCGACCTTGCCTCCCAGAGGAAGGACAGCTAAGACTGAGGCTGGAGCCAAAATCAGGGAAGCATTCAACTAAAGAGAAGCCAGCGGGAGCCAGAACATTTGTGCAGGAGGGTATCACTAGGTTGGTGGGAACGAGGCAGTTCCTTTTTGGAACTGCCGTTGAGGTCGGTTTCACTTTGGTCACCCAAGGTGATCAGAATTGTTTGTCATAAAATACAACCAATTTTCATTATTCAGCCCATATTTGTGAATTTGATTCTTCTGCGATACTTGCTGGATAGCCCCAGAGTCAATTTTCATGGCTCCCCCTCAGTCCTTTGCAGATGTGTACAGAGCAGTGAAAACATGGCAGTCACTCAACACGAGCGTTCTCAGCTGGAAGACGCAGTGGTGCTATGCTTTCTCAACATTACGGCTCTCGTGCTGTGAACATGTGACCTTTTCAGGGTGTACTGGAAACCGTTGGTGCTTTTGTTGGTGATCATGCTGTTGGGAATAACCCCTATGTACAACGTTGAAGTTCAGAGGAGCCTAAATGTGCCCAATGAAGAAAATATGGGGGTCACTGAAACTTTGCTCTGTCTGGCAGGAGTTAATGCCATTGTGTGAGTAGGGTGCTAGTAAATCAGTGTGACCTAGGATGTTTTTAATAGAAATACACACACACTGAAGGTCGAAGTCTTCCCAGAGGCTCTTGGGAACCTAGAGCCTATCCCCCGGCCTACCCAAGTCGTTTGGTGTTGGCTGTGAATTTCACAGAACATTCCTGTGAATGGCAAGCAGCAAATGGACTAACCCCTGCCCACCTGTTGGAGTGACTAAGAGGCATATCCTGGAGGGTGCGGTAGTGACTTGAACCCTCAAAAGTGACCTCTTCCCCTTCCTGCTTAGAGTAGGAAGGAGATAAAGGAAGATGTGGGATGGGGGCATGGCTTGCCTTCCTGCAGAAACAAGGCTTGCTGTTCATCCAACTTGGGTGACAGTATTGTGGAGAGATACGAACAAGCTTTTACTGTCCTCAGCTAGAGTACCAGTGACAGACCAGAGTAAGGATACAACCGGAGTCCAAGCTGGTGGATCACTGAATTCTTACTGAAGTTCCTTTCAGGAGTATAGGTGAGGGGTTACAGGATCAGAAATGACTCAAAGACAGCAGTGTCACCAAAGCCCACCCCAGTGTGAGTGACAGCTCATGAAAGCTAGGACCCTAGAGTACACTGCACAGCCTGCAGGCGGCTCAGCGGGTTAGAGACCATCTCTTCTGAGCATCTTTCAGCTGTCCTTACTGCTGTAGGTACTAGAGGACAGAGGAGCCTAGTGATTCTGGTCAGTTTCAGGGGCTTCTGGAGCTTTTGAGTTGTTTACTTCCTGAGTTTTAAGGCACTTCCCTGCAAGATGGAATGTTTCATCTTCCTTTAGAACGACAGTTCTCAAGCTATGGGGGGCAATCTCTTTGGGAGTTAAATGGCCCTTCCTTAGGGGTCACATATCAGATATTCTACATATCAAATATTTATATTACTATTCATAACTGTAGCAAAATTATAGTTATGAAGTACCAACAGAAATAACTTTACGGTTGGGGTCAGCACAGCATGAGGAACTGTGTTACAGGACCGCAGCGTTAGGAAGGGTGAGATCACTGCTCTAGAGCATCCCAGTCACGACTGTTTTATCTGCTAAACAACAGGATTTAAAATAAAAAACTTTTTAAAGGTGTTTTTTGTTTTTTTGGGACAAGATCTCACTATGTAGCCCTGGCTAATCTAACTGCCTCTGCCTCCTGAGTGCTGGGATTAAAGGTGTACACAACCATGCTCAGCTTAAAAAAAAAAAGTTCCTTTTAATTCGCAACTACTTTTTTAGATTTCTAATTAAAAAAATATTTATGTGTATGCATGTGTGCACCACATGTGTGCAGGTTCCCTCGGAGACCAGAAGAAAGTTTTGGATCCCCCAGAGCTGGGGTTACAGGAAGTTGTCAGCCACCTGATATGGATGCTGGGAACTAAACTCAAGTCCTTTACAAAAGCAGCAAGCACAGCCTGGTCTACAAGAGCTAGTTCCAGGATAATCTCCAAAGCTACAGAGAAACCCTGTCTCGAAAAACAAAAACAAAAACAAAAAAAAGCAGCAAGCACTCTTAGCTGTCAGTCACCTCTCCAATTCAAGTCAAATTTTAAAAATGTCTTTAAAAAGCTATTTAAAGCACCACAAGATGGCTCAGTAAATAAAGGTGCTTGCTGCCAAGCCTGATGACCTTTCAATCCCTAGAACTCCTACAAATTATCCTTAGACTTCCACACTCACACCATGCCATATGTGTGCATCTGCTTGCAGAAGTGTGTGTGCGTGCACACACACACACACACACACACACACAAATGAAATAAAAATTTAGAAAAAAGTAAAAAAGGCATTTAACAAAAATGGAGCCAGGCACTATGGCTCTTGTCTGAGATCCCAGCACTAGGGAGGCAGAACAAGTCAGCCTTGCCTCCACTGCAAGGGATGCCTGCCTGCTCTATGAGGCTGTCTCAAAGATTTAACAACAAAGTAACAAAAATCAGAGTAGGAGCTTGTGTAAACCTCCTAAGAGGAAGAGAACCGGTTCAGGATTGCTTGTTGATGCTCTGGTGTCAAACCCTCAAGTTTCTTGTGCTCTTCATGGGAAGGGAGCTGTGGCTCTCTCCGAGGTACTCCTCAGATGAAAGGAAAGCGACCTCTTCATGTCCTCTGTGCAGATAGAGCACTTGCTCCTGTGGTTTCAGTTCTGTTTTGTTTTTGACATCTCTGGGTGACCCAGAAACCTGGGCTCGAGTCCTCTAGAACATTTTACAAATGACTAGATTGCCCACAGCCTTCTGCATTCTCATTTGTTCCATATTTTCCCAAATAAATAAGAACTAAATAAGAAGCCAGGATGGTTTTCCAAGTGAAGCCTTCTGGCTATGTCACTTAGCGGGCAGTGGAACAGGCTATTAAGGTCACATCAGGAATTGCTGGACTGTGGACTGTGTTCTTCCTGGTCTGGAACCCAGGTGGACCCCGAGGAGTCCTTGGATACCATTGGAAAACTACTCACCTACCTGCTTCATGCCAGACTTTAGGTTGCATCAGAAGAGCCGGTGGGAATCAGATAGCTGCCCCACCCAAGTCTCTACTTAGAAATCTGAAGGGTTCAGTCCCCAGGGATGTCCCTGCTACTGTGCTGGGGCCCACACGTGGTACATACTAGGTGGAGACAATCTTGTCCTGGTCACAGCAACTCAGGACTGGAGACTCCTGGGCCAGCAGTTGGTGGCTGAAGCTGCCTCTGACTTCTGTCAAAAAGCATCTGGTATTGGGGAGGCATGGTGGTCTCGGTAGAATGTCTGCAGACATCTCTATGGAGGTTAGGCAGAAACCCAGGATCCTGCTTCTCTTTTTCCTTTCGTTCCCAAATCTTGAAGTGGTTTTGTTCTTATCTGTTTGCACAATACAATTCTTTGTCTTTGAGTGGATTCACCTGTCTCCCAAAGGCAATCTTTACTAATCAGGCAGTTTCCAGGCAGTGGTGGTGCACACCTTTAATCCCTGCACTTGGTAGATAGAGACAGGAGGAACTCTATGAATTCAAGGATGATAATAATCAGACAGTTAAGCTGGGTGGTGGTGGCGCATGCCTTTAATCCCAGCACTCAGGAGGCAGGTAGATCTCTGTGAGTTCGAGGCCAGCCTGGTCTACAAGAGCTAGTTCCAGGACAGGCAGCAAAGCTACAAAGAGACCCTGTCTTGAAGAAACAAAAATAAATAAATAAATAGATAGATATCAGACCGTCAGTAACTGAATCCAAAAAGTGGAGGAAGTATTTTTTTTTTTTAATTTAGAAAAGGCATTACCAGTCTGAAGAACAGAATTCTGTTAAAAGCTCCTTTGACTTTCGGGTCCACACACTCTCTGCCTATTGCACTAGGTGAGGTCTGCTTGTATGTTTGTTTAGACTTCTTGTGTTCCCAGCTCCCAGCTGGTGACCATTAGATCACGAGATACCATAATATTGGCAATTGTCAAATAGCGAATTTTGAATGGTTTATACTAACAGTTTTGAGGTTAGTGAGCCACTTTAATCTGGGTTGGTACCCTTGGGCTTTGTGCTCCAGTGCCTTTGACATCTGAGAGCAGCCTCTTTTTGTTCTCTGCATCTCATCTGTATTTTCCGCATCAAGTGCTCGAGGCATAGAAGGAAACTTCACACATGAACAGGCACACGGCTCAAAGTCTCTCCTGTAGTTTGGGCATGATTGTTGTTGATGACTTTCCCCCCAGTTAATATTTTCTTTCAGTTGAAGCTCTGCTTGGGTCAAGCTTGAAGATACCACCCTTCCTCCTGGGCTCCAGCTTAGCTCTGTGAAGGGGGTGTGGCTAAAACGAAGGGGCACAGTTGAGTTGTCATTCCCCTGCCCTACCTCCCGCTCTCTGAAATCTGCTGCTCAGCATGTTGGGGCTGTTTGCACACGCGCCTGGGGGACTGGTGTCCATGTGCTGGTGGCTCTCTTTAGCGGCTGGAAGTATCTGGATATATGTATGGCCTTTCTCAGTACCTTTTGAGTTGGGCTTTGGACATTTCCAGAAGTCGCAGCTCAGAATCACGCTCCCCGCCCCACACAGCTCCCATTCCGTCCGTCACACCACAGACTGTCCAGTGTTTACCGAGCAGCAATTTCAGAGCCGTTTCCCTTGGGTCACACGGTCCTCACTTTCAGTCTGAGCTGAGTCTTCGGCCTTCAGGAAGGCCTGCCTGGTTCTGTGAGCGATCATGTGCGCTTGGGGATTCGAGGATGAAAAAAGAGCCAAGTGCCTGTAAGGAAGGGTTGTGTGCTAAATGTGTTCCAGATGGCGATATGAAATGGGAGATAAGATGCCCATCTGGCCCAATAGGACGTGATGTGTTCAGTTTGCACCTTGGGAAATGTTATCACCCTCTTGTGACAGCCGGAGTCACTCTGGTCTTTGTCCTTGGACAGGGGCTTCATTTGGCAGCCCCAGCTGATTTCTGAAATGAAATTTGCTATCAGTTCTTTAGTGGGAACTCTGCCAAGAAGGACTCAAAAGCCCTGAAGAGGGAATCAAAGGAGAACTGTTGTGGACCGCCTCTCTCCGTAGCTGGGCTCTCTGGCTGCGGGACAGCATGCCAGTCGCGACGTTGAATTCTCTGTTGTGGGTGGACACTGTTGCTGAGTCGCTAAAGGAACCAAAGGTTGCGTGGGACCTTGGCTAAGAACCAGTTCAGGGACAGCAAACTGACCTGTAGGCAGTGAATCCTAGATAGGCAAAGAGCTTGTTCAGCTGGGCTTAGCAACACCTAGTTTGATAAAATCCTGTCTGTCTACTAAATCATGGTGGTTTAGTTATAGTTGTCAGTTAATTTTTTTAAAAAAAAAGGATTAAATGAAAGTAGCATTTCTTTTTACTTTCCAAAGTTTATAAACACCCTGTGTGAATCTGAATTTGGCTTCATTATTACTCTACTACGGTTTGGAAACACTAATGAATCCCTTACACAGGAAGGAAGGGGTCATGGATATTTACAAGCAGAAGGGACTCTGCATACCTCCACCCACTCAGAGGACAGTGGGACTGTTCTAGAGGTGACGTGAGACAGTGGAAAGACGTGAGTCCATTTCGAATTTGCTCTGCCCTTTTTGTGTTGAATTTGGCAGGCACCCCATGGGACTCAACACAGGCTGGGAGTGGTCCTGGGCAGCGACTCCCAGCTTCCTTCAGTCCTGCCTTCCTGAGAATAATGTCTTCAAGATGGTCACTGCTGGTCATGTGGGACTAACAGAGACAGGAGCTGGCCAAGGCTGCTGACCAGGAACTTCCTACGTCCTTCCTGTCCCTGCTGTAGCAGCCAAAGTTCTCTGCAGGAAGCGGGGAGGGGAGCAGGGCATGCACTTAAGGTCTAGATCTAGACCCAGGGAAGCTCCCTAGGTGTGTGACTTGAGCTGTCACTCAGAGTGCCGCACACAGAAGGCCCTGTGCCTGGCTGCTTCTCGAATCCCTGATGCTTGTTGGAACATGGTGGGATGTTCATGCTGCCTTTGGTTGTGTTCATTTTGCCTTCAGGTTCCCTGGCCTGGTCTGCAGTTCCCAGAACATAGAACACTTGTCCTACTTTCAATGGTCCGAGAGGTTGGGAAGCCAGTTGAGGGAGCAGAGGACCTGCTGTTTGTGGAAAGTTCTTGAGTGTGTCCCACTCGTGGTGGCAGAGACTCCCGCCTCCTCTAGGTTCCTGACCTAGCAGGACCAGAGGCTCAGAAGGCCTGGTGGACACTGTCTCCTCTTAAAGTGAGGACTTCATTGCTTGGTGACTACATGAAGGCACAACAGCCTTCTAGATGCAGGGCCCAGACAAGCAAAGACTGAAGGGATTTATCTGCTGTGTGGAGCAGGGAGCTGTGGAGATGGGCCTTGGAGTGGTATTAGGTAAGGCTTGAGTTGGGTCATTCCGGTAGCTGTGAGCCCAAGTGGATAAACCCAGAGGCACACACCCTGGGATACCCCAGGAGTTCTGCTCTGAGAGAGGAAGAGTGGCCTGACAGAAAGGACTGATCCGGAAGAAGGAGGTGACTCAGTGGGAAGAGGTGATCAGGGGTCCCGAGCCTCTGAGAACAGGAAAGATCCCATAGTCCTGACTTCCGGCGGGTGGGGTGCCAAGAGCACACAGAGAGAAACAAGGGGCTCACAGTGCCCATGTGTGGGTAGTGAGTCACGCGGTTTCCATGCTGGGACCTGACTATCTCAGTCACTGGACGAGCCAAGAACTAGCTTCAGTGGGAGGGAAGCCCCAGTCTTAATTGAGCAGTTGAGTCATTTGTTTGGTGCCTTTAGCTAATGGGAACTGGCTAGGTCAGGAAGGGTGTGGCTGTGGATGGTTAGGCCAGTGCGGGGAATAGAGGAGGGAGCTGCCTGGTGACCCTTTGGGAACATGGCTGGCTTAAAGACAAGTGGCTTGTGCAGGCTACTGAGCAGAGGGAAACTTGGTACTGGGTGACCCTGGAAAATGCTCCATGACATTCTTGGGAGGGACAGTTTTAGTTATAATCTAAGGGCATCCTTGTTAGATCCTCAGCTGTGAGCTGTCCTGGAACCACAGATCTGAGGCCATCTTCCCTACCCTTCCGGTAACTTCTAATCCAACAGAGAGTACCCTTAGAGTAGCAAGCACCCCTTTCTCAGTGTGCCTTTAATTAAATTAAATCTTTCTAGGATGCGTGAAGTGGAGGGAGCTCAGTCAGCGGAGTCTCTTGAAAAAGCTAAAATTTAGACTGGTAGCTTGCTTTTTTGTTTTTCTTTGAGACAGAGTCTCTCAGTGTAGCTCTGGCTGTCCTAGAACTCTTTGTGGACCAGCCTGAACTCACACTCAGAGATTCTCCTGCCTTTCCTGAGTGCTGGAATTTAAGCTGTATGCCACCATGCCCAACAGGAGTTGGCTTTTTACTGATTGTAAGCATGGATAAAGGTTGTCCAGAGCCAAGCTCCCTGAAAGAGATTAAACAGCCCCCAGCACTTTGCTTTGCTCCTTTGCAGTCATTCTTTTGTATTTTGTTTGGAGACAAGGTATAACTATGTAGCCTAGGTTGGCTTAGACCTCATGATTCTTAGACTTCCGCTTCCCAAGTACTGGGATTACAGGCATTTCCCCCATGCCTGGCTTACCTCTCATCCAGCCTACAGGGATCATAACTTTCTGAGCCCTGGTTTTTGTCTCCTGACTCCTGTGGGGCGCTTGAGAAACTGGCAATGTGGTCCAGCTCAGACTGAACTCCTAACACTCTGCCATAGCCAGTGGGCATTGTGGGCTCCATTCACCCGTGTGATGGCTAACGCCTCCTGTTGGTAACTAGGCTGGTTAGTGGGTCACTGCGTAGCACGGGGCAGATGTGGGTGCTATTTCTATGGAAACACAGATCTTGGGACTGAAGAGATGGGTGACACTTTCTATCAAGCCTGGCCATCTGAGTTGTTCACTGATATCCACAATGTATCAATGTATGCCATGGCAAACACACACACACACACACACACACACACACACACACACGACAAAACACCACAACTCTCACATCAAAGTGAATAAGAGACAGTTTTGTTTAGGTTCCCCCAAATTCCCTGTTTCAGCATGGATATAGTCTCAATAATGTTTCTATATAGTAACAGAACAAAGAAAGTCATAAATCAAGACTTTTCCTAATATGTTGGTGGAAACATCAGATAGTTTCCCCAGCAAACTAGGGAAATCTGTTATAGGCCTCGGATGCTATCTAAGCTTCCGATTGGTGGAAGGAAGCTGGGGATCTGTTTGTATATTCCAACGAGATTTCTTTACCTCACAATCCAAAGGATGTTAGGTCACACATAGAAGTGGGAAGTGAATGTCTGTTTAGGAGGCTAAGATAGCTCAAGATAATTTGTTCTGGACCTGAAATATTCTAACCCTCCGTAACTATTGAAGTTCTGATCAGTTTTGTAGACTCTGTATATGGTGGGGCTTCTCTCTGGGGACTTTTCTCCTGGTGCTTATGGCCCATCTCCCCAGGTTAGAGAGACAGGACAAGTACAGCCACAGTAAGGCATGGAGCTGCTTATATGAGCCTGTTAGGAAGTAGGCTAGATACTGGAGGGCGAGGTCTTGCTGCCCCACCAAGGATGGAGCTGCCTGCCCAGGAGAAAGGCCTCTTATGGGAACAGAAGAGGGTGGGCAGAGCCAGTAGGAAGGGAGGGGCACAGCTGGGGTTGCTTCTGGGCAGCCTACTAAATCTCCACAGATCTTTAAGTGCAGTGCGAGTGAGAATTTCCTTACCTGAGCCTGAGGGTTGGGCACCTCATGTGGTGGCTGCTGTCTTTCAGGGCCAGGTCTCATCTGGAGGCAGAGCCCACGAGGCTGGCACTGAGCAGGGCATGGTGACTCAGAAACCCATGCTCCTATGGCTGTTTGCCCCCTAAAGAAGAAGGTGTCCTGCACCACAGACTACAAACCTTCCAACCCCAGCTGCCACTGCAGGCTGGGTCTCAGGCCCTGTCTGAGTCAGGAACTCCATCCAGCCTGCCTCTGAGAGGCCCTTAGCCAATCAGCTCCTCACCAACAGCAGTTCAACTAGCTGCAGAAGTTGGAGGGTCCCTTGATTTGAAAACTGCTTCCCAGGCTGTAGGTGCCATGCCTCTTGCAAATGGGGGATAGTTAGAACCTCTTAGGCTCCAAGCTTTTGGCTTTTGGCTTGTTCTAGGTGCATCCTGAGAGACCCCTGCACACTGGCAGGTTCCATGGCTGTCCACGAGGGGGCGACATCTACCACATGAAGGCTACTTGCCTTTGTAATCCTGGCACTAGGCAAGGACTTCACTTAGCCTCACACACCAGTTCCTGGGTGACCCAACAGCTTTTTCATTCATCTCTCTCTCTTGAAATTTGGGGGCAAATTGTGAAGAACTTGCAGAATTGTGTTTTAGTTTTCAATTCAGAATGTCATTGTGTGCGCCTTATGTTAGATTTCCCTCTCTATAAAAAGATTCTTCAAGCAAACCTCAGACAAGAAAACACCCAAGGTCCCTAACACTTGAGCAGTTAATGAATCCCCAGTTTCTCTGGAGTCAAATGAAGAAGGAACTTGGTACCTGAGACAGTGGCCCCAACCATGTATATGTGGTGGTGGTGTGGTGGTGGTGGTGGTGGTGGTGGTAGCCCGGGGAACAGTGTGCTATGTCTTTAAATAGTCCACTCCACAAGTGTGGGTGGGTTGGGTGGGGTAAAAAAGGACGGATGAATGTGCCATTAATGAGCCGAGTTCCATTTGGAATAATTGTCCCATTGTGTCCCCCGCGCCTCCCCATCTGCTGCCCGTGCAAGTCTTGCTCCTCTGGCCTCAGAACTGGCAGTCTTGTCTCCCGCCACAGCTAGCCATGGAGTCAAAGCCCCCACAGCCTCTTGCCAATGCCTGGCCGAGAACATAAACAGGTAATCTGTAGGAACCCCTCTGCAGCTACTGCCCAGAGAGAGCAGGGCTGGTGGTCTCTCGCCCCGCCCTGGGGTGAGCTGTGTTTAGGATGACGCCAGCAAGGCACTGACGCCATGTCTGTAATTGCTTGTCTTGTCTTCCTGAAGCAGCCAGTTCTTCCGTAGCAGGGGGCACAGTGTGTCAGGCAGGGACTTCCAAGAGGCAGAACCGATAGCCTGTGAGGGAGGACGTTCCCTCTGCAGGTTTCCACAGGAAACTGTGGGAGCTGGAAGATCTTGGCTCTAAGATCATAGCCTGTCTTGCGTCTCGGGTGCAGTGGTGGTTATGTGACTATGTCAAGTTTATCCTAGGGTGATTGCTCTCTGATGCAGTCTGAAGGTCGTAGAGCTTGCCTCCTGCTTCCTGGGTCTAGTAGGAATCTGTGAGCTACTTGTTCCACATAGGAGGCTCCCAAGCCTCTCACCAAGTTGCACTAAGGTGACTGGGCTCTGGATGCTGAATTCCAGCACTTTTTAAGTCTTCTTCATTCATGTATCTGAGGGCCCGTGGCATGAACTAGAGCTGCTTTGGCCAGGCACCTTGCCACAGACAGGACACAAATCTAGAAGACACATGCTGCCTGGCCCTTGTGGAGCCTTGAGTTCTCTGGAGACAGAATGAGCCATTAGATTAAGATGCTCTCCCGGGACATGAAGGCCCAGCAGGTTTAATTCTGTGTGGACTGAGGCTACTGGGGAAGGAACAGATATTGTCTGGGGAGTATCTGCATGTGTGAGGACCCTGGGGACGGAAAAGGCAGGACAAGGGAGCCCAACTGAAAGAGCTGTAGAGGCTGGAGCCTCTGGGGGGTGGGTAGGTGGGAAGGGGAGTGTCTTGTGTCTCAGCAGGCAGGGCCAGGTGGTTACCACAGGCCATAACTGGGGTCTTTCTCTTTGCTTCCTTTGGTAATGAGAGTTTTATTTTTAGTACAGTTTTGATTTAGAGGAAAAATCTAGAAGATAAAAAGAGAGATTCTTTTTCTATCTAACCCAGCTCCATAATCCCCTCTGCTGACATCCTAACAGCAGTGTGCTAATGTGGCTGTCACTGACCCCATATCGACGCATTCTTGTTAGCTGAAGGCTTCCTTATCCGGAGTTCTGTAATTTTTCTTTAAAACCCTTTCTTGGTCCCAGATATCACTCAGAACATTGTTGCCATCAGTCTCCCTGGGTGCCCCTTAGCTGCAACTATCAGGCCTGCCTTTTTTGGTGACCTTGAGAGTTTGAGCGGTTCTGGTCAGAGCGCCATCAGCTGGAACTTGGCCACTATCTTTCTTACGCATAGACTATGGCCATGAGTTTTGGAAGAAGATGAAAGAGCTGAAGTATCATTTTCTTCCTTTTTTTTCTTCTTAAACTGAGGCTGGAGAGATGGCTGAGCAATTAAGAGCACTGGCTGCTTCTGCAGAGTTCCCCCAGTTCAGTTCCCTGCCACCCACATGCTGGTCCACAACTGTCTGTAACTCTGGTTCCAAGATACCCACAGTCCTCCTCTGGCCTCTGTTGGCATTGCATGCACACAGTTCATTTGCATGTGGGCAAAACACTCACACAAAAAGAAAAATAAATCTTTTGTTTTTATTTTTTAAAAGATGATTGTTTTTATTATGTACACATTGTTCTGCCTGCATGTATGCCTGCAGGCCAGAAGAGGGCACCGGATCTCATTACAGATGGTTGTGAGCCACCATGTGGTTGCTGGGAAGTGAACTCAGGACCTCTGGAAGAGCAGTCAGTGCTCTTAACCTCTGAGCCATCTCTCCAGCCCAAGGTATCGTTTTTTTTTTTTTTAAATGGTGGGTCCCAGTGTCAGTTGACTTGGCCACTTGGCTTGCCTCACCTATCCTATAGCTTCTGCAAAGAAGTCATTCTGTGCAGCCCCCTCTGCAGTGTAGGGAGCTGTTCTCCCTTCTGTCAAGAGGGGAGGGTGCATAAGTTATTTAAAATCCTTTTGTTCGAGAGTTCAGTCTCTTCTCCCCCATTTCCTAATGTATTCAATCACTTATTAATGTCAGTGTGGACTCTTGGGTATTTATTTTATACTTTGGGCTCTAATCCAAGGCTGCTATTTTTTGTTGCACACAGCTTTAGCCCTGGGCTTCCTTGCCTTTCTTTTAAGCATGTCCAGAAGCCCCCGGGCAAGACAGTGATGTGATCATATTTGCATTTTTAAAAGGCCCTGGTAGCTGCCTGTCAAGGCAGCAATCACTCGAGGACTGATGGCTGATGTGCCCTGAGGCTCCATATCCAGGCTCAGCTGCACCAGACATGGCCGCCTGTGCTTTCATCCATTGCCTGTGTGTGTCCTCCCTCTCTCTTGTCTCCATGTCATTAATCACAAGGCCAGGGCCTGGATTCAGGAGTCCAAATAAATCACGTCTTTCCCCGTCAGGTGGGCGTTTGAATGGGTCAACTCTGATTTCAACAATACACAAATTAGCACTTCATCTCACTGAAATGCAAGTCTTGATTCACCAGCCTGGCCAGAGTCTGAGGTTCGCTCGACCACAGTGTGGGGGTTGTATCCCTGCTCTACATTTTCCGTGTAGCGTCTTCTGCTAGAGCCAGCTGCCTCCTGTGTCTTCATGATGCACAGGCAACCACAGGCCTCACATCTGTGGCTTTGTTCTCCATGACAGGGCCTGGAAAGGTGCATCTCCTTGGCTCTGTGGATGCTCTGTTCTTGCAAGCCTGCCGGGCACCTTCTGCAGCCTCCTGCTTCTGGGGGCATGCTGTCACAATCCCACACTCCGGGCTAAATGGCTTTGTACAGGAGCATGCCCACTCTCTCTTGCCCGCTGCTAATCATTTGGCCACATGCTTGGGCAGAACAGATGCGCCCTGAAGAGAGAGGAAGGGAAAACCACATAGAGAGGACTTGGCATTCTGCTGAGCAAACCCTCCTAAAGCCACAAGCTTCTCCTAGGAAAGAGATGATGGGCAATTGTTACGTCACACTTCTGGCCACACTCCTGTCTGCTCCAGGATTGACCTCTTGAGGCTTTTCCCTCATCTTTCATGCTGTCGGTAAAGCCACTAGAAACTGAGCCGGATCGTCGGAATCTTCAGGAATGCAAGTTGGAAGCTCTCGCTCAGGCTCACACTGCCTGAGCCAGCTTTGCAGAACTTAGCCAAGAGCTTAGTGTGCTGGCACATAGGCCCAACTGAATGTCATCCCTGACCTCAAACCTCTCACTGTCCCTTCTTGGGACAGCTATCTCTTAAGAATTGGTGTCTTGAAAACCTAGAGCTGCCTAGGCTGCCTTTCTGAACAGGCCTAGAGATAGCAGTCTGGGAAGGCAGCTTGGCTTTCTCAGTGAAGAAGCTGGTTCCTTGGTGTCAATGCAGGAGGCCCAGAGAGCAAAAGGCATGGAAAAAAACTGTCCTGAAGCACAGCCTGTGGGCTTGCCAAGCTTTCTGATAAACTGTTCCCACATGGCCCAAATAGCTTCCATCCCTTTACCAAAGCTCCTCCAAGACCTAAGAGCTTTTCTGGGGCAAGAGGAGAGCAGGGACGTCTTAGCTTCTCTCCTAAGCTGATCCTGGAGTTCCTTGGAAGCACTTACTGCATGGCATGGTTTCACACTCAGCCAGCCTTCACCAGCTCCCCGCTTCAGCAATTCAGTTTTGTAGGCAGAGTCTTGATTAGGTTTTGTTGCTGGTTGTTGTTATAATGAAATGCACAAGGCAGGGTAACTGTGTAAAGAGGAGATGTGCATTTCATTAACCATTTGGGAGGTTGACTGTCCAAATACTGCATAAAGGAGTCAAAAGAAGCGCATCTCCCACCCCCTTGCTGCTTCCCCACAGAGCATTGCATGCAAGAGACATGGAACCTGTTTGTCTGTCTGGTCTCTGTCCCTCTTATAAAACTACCTAGACTTATTCAGAATGAATGAATATACATACACACATACATACACACACTATTATCTGAACCTAAGTACGTCCCAAAGGCCTCACCTCTCATTCCCTTTTCACTTTGTTCATGCCATTAACTCGTGGCTTTGGGGATTAAACTCCTGTGTGGCTTTGTGGGGATGGACCACACACAAACCATAGCACAGCTACACGATGCTCTCATGCCAGGGGGAAGGGATGAATTGTTGGGCATGAGGGTCTCTGTAGGCTAGACCCTGTAGACCAGACTGAGGTCTACTCCAGTGTTCTGTTAGCCAGGTTCCAGCCATTGCCCTGTCCTGAGATCCTCTGCTCCATGGCCTCCTGGGCATGAACATATGGCATAGTTCTCTTTCTCCCACTGATACAAGCGCAGGCAACCCACACAGGCTCTCTGGCTCCGGCTTGGTCCCCTGTACATGACCAGGGAGCTGCTAAGTACCTAGCATTTGCTGAGTAGGTCTGCCCTGAATTGGTTTCACTGGTTTCATCTGGAGGCTCTGGGCAAAGGGAAGTCTTGCTTCATTCTCTAGAAGGGATCAAGTAGAAAGCAGCCTCCTCTCTCTGAGTGGAAACTGTTGTGGGAGAGAATGGCCTCAGGATCCCTCCCCTGCCACTGTTCCCTTCTTTTATTTTTATTTTTTTAAATATATATTTTTATTATGTATACAATATTCTGTCTGCATGTATGCCCAAAGGCCAGAAGAGGGCACTATTATAGATGGTTGTGAGCCACCATGTGGTTGCTGGGAATTGAACTCAGGACCTTTGGAAAAGCAGGCAATGCTCTTAACCACTGAGCCATCTCTCCAGCCCCTGTTCCCTTCTTTTATGAGGAGACAGGAATTGGGACTGGATGCACAGGGACTCCAGGACCCCCCTGGCCCTGGTGGGTGGAGCACAGCTGGAGAACAGCTGTTGAATTTTTACTCTGTGGCCCTCTGGGCTGGATCCTGAGGTTCTGGAGTAGCCTGGAAGGGCAGCCACCCCTCTGAAGGCTCAGTGGAAAGATGGTGGTGTAGTAGGGTTTGGGAGACTCAGAAGGGGTAAAACCGGAAAGTTCTAGGGGAGGTGTGGGATCCCTTCTTGCCTTGAATGGAGGCAGCTGAGGTTAGGAGTCCACCTTCCACCCCACCATAGCTCCCCAGGTGTCGCCCTTGGCCCATGTGATGTGTATTAGAAGGTCCTTTTCTTCTAAGGTAGGTGTGTGCCCTTGAGCCCTTAGGCTCAAATGGGAAGTGTGGAAGGAAAAGAGGATCACCAGAAGAGGCCTTCCTTCCAAAGGAAGTGAAGAAATAAACCCCCAGACCAAGGGTGGGGCCTGGACAGAGACCAGGGGGTAGGAACACATGACTTTCTGGCCAGGTATGCTTGACTCAGGCCCCACCAGCCTAAGTGCTGCAGCCATTTGCTGGCAAGTTAGTTTCTACGCGATTTTGCCTGTGAGATAAAACAGTCCAGGAGCAGGAAGTGATGAGTGGTTGTGTCTAAGCGGGGTCCTGCATTGCTCTTTGGGGCTCTCTGGCTTTCGCTGCATTTTTATCCATTCCATTCTCTCTATATCCATCCATACTTCCATCCATCTACTGCTTCATCCTCCCATCCTTCTTCCCAGTCACCCATCCCTCTATATATGTGCCTACCCACCCAGCCATGTCTCTCTCCCTCTATCAGCCTACCACTTCATCCTCTATCCTTCCACTGACCCAGCCAGCCATCTTTGCACCGACTCGCCTACCTACTCCACCACCCATCGTGGGTACCTCCTCACGTATTGATCCATCAGCCCATCTACCCACCCATCCATCTATCTATTCATCCACTTAGCCACCCACCCGCAGATCAACCTACCCACACATTTAACAGCTGTATCCCACCTGAGTCTGTCCCACACTCTGGAATCCAACTTGGAGGTCACAACTTGTGCCTCAAGCCAGGCCCAGCTGTCCTCAATAAGCCCAGGAAAAGAGACATTAAAAATAGAAAAAAGATTTATTCAATGTGGCCACATTGGGAAGAGAGACAAGAGACCCAGTGAGCCGTTCTACCCCATCTCAAGTCTGTCTTTGAAGTCCTGACATGAGATTAAAGTTTAAATAGAAGGTGAAGGACATGCACATATAAGCAGTCCCAGCCAAGGTGTGGTCCCACCCACCATGACCCATCGCTGTCTGGGCTTCAGTCTCATCCTGGATGGTGGTGTGACTAGTCAATAGAACTGTGTAAAATCTCTCTTTGGGAGGCAAGTTCTCCCTCCCCTGGCAGCCTTCCTTCTCCTGGGGGAACAACCCATTTCTTTGGGGTTCTTTGTTTCAGTAATCTGTTAGATCGGCAGAAGTGTCTCTTTCATTTTCATTTCTGCTAGGCCAGTTACAAATCTGAGATGTGGTATAGGGAGAGGGTGTAAAGGTAGAGAGACATGTCACTTGGCCTGTTTCTGAGCTATGTGACATTGGACTCGTGACCTGACCACTCAGCCTTAACTTGTCTTTCAATGAGTATAGTAGCAACCACCTCGTGGGGGTTAATGTGATCGGTGAATATATATGAGCCAAATAGCTCAGAGAGGTTTGCAGTGTGGATAGGCTCTTGGTGAGGGCAAAGAGTAGAAAAAGATCAACTCATGTGCCAGCCCTGAGGGTGTGGAGCAGTCCACAGACCCAGGCAGCAGATCGGGGAGAAGCCAGAGAGGTGTGAGGGAGGCTACCTAGGCTGTGGGTATAGTTGCAGGTTAGTTCCAGAATGGCAGGAGACTTGCAGCTGGGCCTGGCAGGTCACTGGGACCCAAGGCGTTGAGAAAGGAAACCCATCTATTCTCTTCGAGAAAGGGAGAGTTCGGATGGAATTTAATTTGGGGTGATTTCTGGTAGGAGGGGAGGGTGGGTGCAAGGGAGAGGCCAGAGGTCTGAGGATCATATGGCTGTCATCATGGTCCGGGCAGGAGCCAGTGGCAGCCTGAACTGCTGTGATAACCGTGTGCTAGGGAGTCCGAGTCTGCCTTGTGGCTTGTCTTTTCATCCATCTTCATTCATTCTTATGTCTGGGGAGTGTCTCCTCTGGCCAGGCCTGCATCCAGGTGCTGGTGAAGTCGTGGTGACCTTGCCAATGGTGGCCATGCACTCCTGAGACTCTGCAAGCCATTAGTTAGTCATGTCTGTGCCCCGGGTCTCTCCCAACATCTCTGTAAGGTCAAGACTCAAGTCAGTCTGAGGTCACAGGACGATTGTCTCCATGGGTACAAATCAATCCCTAAGGAGCTAAGATTTCGAGAGGGCCAATCTGCATTTCCAGACAGCTGTGTGCTGATGCAGCTAGCCATGAGGACATGGGGCATGGAGAGAATTACAGACTGGGCTTCTGGGATGTTTTATGTAAAGAAGTGATATTTTTAGGGCTTGGTAACACCCCCCTCCACACACACACCACAGACACACATGCTGACACACTCATTCACTCACTCTGTCCGCAGACTTGCTCTCCGTCAATTCTCATGGCTATTTCTGGCCCAGTGCTCTGGATTTCTGCTTTGTCGAGGAGCCTTGAGTCAGCAGTTCTGAGCCGCTTTGCCTGGTTTCTGCTGCACTGCTCACGGGAGGGGCAGGGGGAGAAGCAGTGTGCCTGGCTGTGTTGATAGCTGGTAAGGCTTGGAAAGGAATCTACTCCTCTTTGCTCTCACCGGAGACTTGGGGCTTCTGGAATGGCTGTTTACTGTGCTCATCGGGAGGCCTTTCTATCCTGAATGGCTTCCCTGCAGCCCCTAAGAATTCCTGGAGCAGGTGACCATGCTCAGCCTGTTTTTCCAGTCTGGCTGGGGAAACCAGCCTTGCGACCATTCCAGCAGTGTCCATTCTCATATCTGTTTACACCCTGATGTTTTCCTTAAAAGGCCTTTTTTATTCCTAATACAAAGTAGTCTCGCAGACCAGGAGGCATCAGCGTCAGAGGAACTCAGAGGAGCCACACAGCAGACATACTAAAACTCTCTTGAGAACCCAGGCCTTCTTAGCGTGCCTATGAAACTTTCCGTTCTTTCTGTAAAAGGCTACCAAGAAGAAACATGGCCAGCACTGGTTGCCTGTTTGATCCTAGACAGAAGCAATCACCTGGCCCAGGTGAGTCCATGGGCACAGAAAGAAACTTGACTTTATTTCTAATTAGGAGCCTGGACTTTGGACAGTGGGTTTTACTGAGCCAAAAGCCCCGTCTTGGGTTACCATGTTTGTTTGTCATTTGTGATCAGATGGGTAAAGTTAGTTCTAGGAAGGGTGTCTGGCAAAGCCTGAAGAAAATTGTTATCCGAGAGAAGCTGTTTAAGATGAATCCGCTGAAGGAATCCAGATTCTATCCTCAGTAGTAAGGGAAATGTCCGAAACTTTACTTTGAAAAAGGAAGTAGCCGGGTGGTGGTGGCGCACGCCTTTAATCCCAGCACTTGGGGGGTAGAGGCAGGCAGATCTTTGTGAGTTCGAGACCAGCCTGGTCTACAAGAGCTAGTTCCAGTGCAGGCTCCAAAGCTACAGAGAAACCCTCTCGAAAAACCAAAAAAAAAAAAAAAAAAAAAACCCAAGAAAGAAAGAAAGAAAAAGGAAGTGAAAAGACAGACGGTGTCTCAGTTTAACAAGCTCTGCTCTAGAGCAGCGGTCCTCAGCATTCCTAATGCTGCGACCCTTTGATACAGTTCCTCATTTGGTGCTGACCCCCAACCATAACATTATTTTGTTGCTACTTCATAACTGTAATTTGGCTACTTCTATGAGTCGTAATGTAAACATCTGATGTGCGGGATATATGATATGCAACCCCTGTGAGGGTTGTGACCCACAGGTTGAGAACCACTGCTGTGCTGTGGATTTTGATGACGTCCATCTGTTAGTGCTGACAGTGGATGAAGATTTGGACGTGTTTTTCCACTGGTGTCAGAGCTGCCTGTCCCTTTATCTTGACTTTTGCTGAGCATGTAGGTGATTTTTTTTGTACAGTTTCCTGGAAGTCTTTGGTTCTTTCATGCTCCTGCCTTCTCTCTGAAGCTGCCTTTGGTCATCACCCTAGCCAGGTTCCATTCTTCACACAAGGCCTGCTTTGTGCCAGTTGCTGTTTCTCAGGGACATTGGTAAGCTTTGAATTTCTTGCCAGGCTTTCTTTTTTTTTTAAATATTTATTATGTATACAATATTCTGTTTGTGTGTATGCCAGCAGGCCAGAAGAGGACACCAGACCCCTTTACAGATGATTTACAGGTGGTTGTGAGACACCATGTGGTTGCTGGGAATTGAACTCAGGACCTTTGGAAGAGCAGGCAGTGCCCTTAACCTCTGAGCCATCTCTCTAGCCCCTTGCCAGGCTTTCTTTTGTGTACTTCACAACATCATGTCTCTTGGGCTAGCCTGTGACTCTGCCTTGTGGTCGGTGGCATTAAGCATCTCCCTGACAGTCGGCAAGAAGCTAACTAGAAAGACTGAGTAGTTGAGAAGTGATCATGTTTATTAGGGGCTCTGCAGACAGAAATGTGGTCCTGGTGGTACCCTTTGCTTCCTTGTATGTAACCTTGTTGCCATAGAGACGTGGTGGCACAACTAGTCAAACAGCCAGCACACCTTGTTGCTATGGAGACATGACAGGTGGGGCTCTCAGTAGAGGAGGGAGCAACTAGACCTACCTCCCTAGGAAACTTCCTAGTTTTCTGATGTTGGTTTCCAGGGGGCAGCTCAGTAGTTCCTGGTGTGCCTGCTGAATACCGGATTGGTGGTAGACTGTTGTAGAAGCCATCATCCACTGTATACATTCAGTCCCCTGTAGAGGACTTGGGAGAGAATGTGTCAGCAATGTCAATAACAAGAAAAGCTCTTCACCCATGGAATGATTTTTTTTTGTTACTATTTAAATTTTTTACTTATTTATTGTGTATGTTGGTATGTGTGGCATGCATGCATGTGCTGTGTATGTGTGTGTTCACATGTGGGGGGGGCACATGTGCCCCCTGCCTTGGGGTGGGTCGGAGGCTGATGTTGTCTTCCCCAGTTACTCTCCACCTCTTGTATTGAGACTGAGTCTCCAGTGAGCTAAGAGCTCACCATTTTGGCTAGTCTGTTGGATGTTGTAGGTTGGGCTAAAAGAAACAGAACCTTGTCTAGCCTGTTCTGTAGCTGTGTTTACATCCTTAGCATTCTCTCCCGGGCTGTTCTGTGATCTGACCTACTTTCCTTTCCCTCTGCTTGGGTAATTAGCAGCCCAGGGGTCCACAGCATTGCTGGGTAAGGAATGCTGTTAGGGCAGATGTAGTCTTCCCTGAAACCAGGACAGGACACTGAGGTTTATTTCTCAAAGTGTCAGAGGTACTTCAAACATTCTTTTTTTTTTTTTTTTTTTTCCATGTCTCCCCATTCACAATACAGACCAGGCACAGTGGCCTGGGCTGAGGTGTACATGGGGTGGCTTTATTATGCAAACATTCTTTAGAAAAAAAAAAAAACAACCAATGTTTGAGACAGGGCCTCATGTAGTCCAGACTGGCCTTGAACGTGATGTGCAGAGGAAGCTGATGTTCAATTCCTGATCCTCACTCCTCTACCACACCTGAGTGCTGTGATGACAGGCACAGGCTACCATGCCTGGCTTAGCTCTCTCTCTTTTTTAATTATTTATTTTGGGCATGTTGGTGCACACCTTTAATCCCCTCATTTGGGAGGCAGAGGCAGGTGGATCTCTGAGTTCTAGGCTAGCCTGGTCTACAAAGCAAGTTCTAAGACAGCCAGGGCTACACAGAGAAACCCTATCTTGAAAAACAAACAAATATATGTGTATACATATATGTATATGTATGAGCATTTACATATACTAGCCAGGGCTACACAGAGAAACCCTATCTTGAAAAACAAACAAATATATATGTATACATATATGTATATGTATGAGCATTTACGTATACTAACCAGGGCTACACAGAGAAACCCTATCTTGAAAAACAAACAAATATATATGTATACATATATGTATATGTATGAGCATTTACATATACTAACCAGGGCTACACAGAGAAACCCTATCTTGAAAAACAAACAAATATATGTGTATACATATATGTATATGTATGAGCATTTACATATACTAGCCAGGGCTACACAGAGAAACCCTATCTTGAAAAACAAACAAATATATATGTATACATATATGTATATGTATGAGCATTTACATATACATATATAAATACACATATATTATTTATTTGTTTATATGTTTGTATGTGAGTCTGCCAGAATCTATGTGTACCACATGTGTGCAGGAACCCAAGGAAGCCAGTAGAGCACCAGATTCCCTGGAACTGTAGTTACAGTTGGTTGTGAGCTGCCATGTGGATGTTGGGGACTAAACCCTAGTCTTCTGCACAAGTGGAAGGACCACCAAGCCATCTCTCTAGCCCTTAACGGGGTCCCAGACCCTTGCTGTGAAATATGGAGCCTGGATCACATGGTTCATCTTGTGGTTAGAGAGCTTTGTCTGGCTTACTGACAATTAGTAACATGAGAATAAGTTATCTGAATCACTATGCATAGACCAGTCCTATAATATTATAGGGGTGTTAATATACAGTAGATTGCTAATTATTTTAGAAACGATAGAGGCATTTCCTTGTTTATCTGGCTTTCTAGACTCTTGTGGGACATCAGTAGGATAGGTGGCAGTGGAGCCTGCCTATGTGGGTTTAGCCTACCTTCAGGGCCTTGGACTCTGCATGTGGATAAGGCTCAAAGACCTGAACAAGGGCTGTTTAAGGTCGGGTCTTACCAGTGTTTGAAAATGGTGGGCATAATCGATGTGTCCTAGAGAGGAGATGCTCTGCTATCCTTCAGAGGGAGGCCAGGATGGAGACTGGACCAGTGTCTGGGCGGGAAGGATGGGAGGAACGGCCAGCATATGGAGCTAAGTCACCTGTGCATTTTCTGGATAACTGAAGGTATAGGAAAGGACTCGGAACGCCACTGCAGCCTCAGTGTTGACCTGGGCCTGGCCAGGGCCTCGGTGCATGCTTGAATAAATGAGGGAACAAGTGACTGGGAGACTCTCTGTAGCGTTTAAATGCTTCTTGGTAAACCCTGGTGAATTTTCTATCATGCAAATACATACGGATCTGTGATTTGACTTTGTGTGATTTGGGGAAGATGAGGGTGGTAGGAAGGGGAACAGGAGTAGAGTATGGAGTCACAGCCATTGAGGGAACTGGACCTGGGTCCAGCCTGTGTCTTCAGGCCTCCGGATGCCAGTGTCCAGTAATCCTAGACTGCTGCTGTTGGAGTTTCCTCATATGAATCCGGGCTTTCTGTTGTTGCTGTCTGTGTTACCTATTCTTGGTCCCATCCGTGTGTCTTAAGCAGCATGTCTTAGCTTGGGCTGCTGTAACAAAAGCAGCATGGACTCAAAATCAAACAGCTAACATCTTTTTGTCATAGTCCAGGGGGCTGGGTGTTGCATGGAGAGCGGGCCCTTGTTCTGTCTGGGCTGCCCGGCTAGCTTACACCTGAAATAACCACACAGAAATGGTATTAATTAAATCACTTCCTGGCCCATTATCTCTAGCTTCTTATTGGCCAATTCTTACATCTTAATTTAACTCATTTCTATTAATCTGTATATCACCACGACGTTGTGGCTTACTGGGAAAGATTCAGCATGTCTGATTCTGGTGGCACCATGGCAGTTCTCTCTCTCTCTGCTTTCTTTCTCCCAGAATTCAGTTCTGTCTCCTCTGCCTACCTAAGTTCCGCCCTATCAACTAGACCAAGGCAGTTTCTTTATTCATTATCCAGTGAAAGCAACACACAAACAGAAGGACCTCCTATACCAGCTGGGTGTCCCAGACCAGGGTGTGGACATGAGCAAACTCTTTGAGGCTTTGTATGGCTTACACATAGCCTTCTTCTTGCAATATTTTTATGGGGGAGTAGGAGATTACCTGACTCTTTCTTCTTATAAGGGCACTAATCCCATTATGAGGGGACCCATAACCTAATCACCTGCCATTAACACTTCCTCTGAGTTCTAGTGTTACAGGGCTTAGGGCTTCCATGGGAATTTCAGGGGACACCTAGAGGCCATTGCACAACCCTTTCTCTCCCCATTTCTTCAGCTTTGCATTTTCTGTGAGCTAAATTACCAAAGAATCGAGTTTAGTTCAGATGGCGGGCATGGTCAGCATCAGACATTAACTACGGGTCTGAGTGGCTTCAGTAGGGAAGCACACAGCACAAGTTTAGCTGTCAGTAACTTCCAAGGTGCCCAGTGCTCTCTGTTTCTACCATGGTTTGGGGTATAGTTTTAATATCAGTGAGGTGATATTATCCACTATATAATATGTCGCTGTTGGGCTGGAGAGATGGCTTAGAGGTTAAGAGCATTGACTGCTCTTCCAAAGGTCCTGAGTTCAATTCCCAGCAACCACATGGTGGCTCACAACCATCTATAATGAGATCTGGTGCCCTCTTCTGATGTGCAGACAGAATACTGTATACATATAAATTAATTAATCTTTAAAAAAAATAATATGTCACTGTTTCCACCATGGTTTGGGGGTATAGTTTTAATATCAGTGAGGTGGTATTATCCACTATATAATATGTTGCTGTTTCCACCATGGTTTGGGGTATAGTTTTAATATCAGTGAGGTGGTATTATCCACTATATAATATGTCACTATATTGTAGCTGTGTGCTTGTTGGGATTCTAACTAGAAGCACTTGACTGTAACGATGCCTTGTTGTTATTCTATGCAGGGAAAGGAGGACCTGGTCCCAAGAGTCTATGGATTTTATTTAGCATAATTTCTCCAAAACCCTTCCAGAGTATGTTCATTTTTCTGTGTCAATTAGTACTTGTGGGCTGCTTGCCTAGGCATTTGGCTAAAGGGTGTATAGCGAGTGAGGGGAGAAAGCAGGATTTGAACTCTGGTTCATTTCAAAGCCTTTGGGATGTTCTGACAGCCCTGTGACTCCGCATGCCATGCACACACCAGGTTCTGGTTGTGGCTCTGTCACCCCAGCCCTGGGAGTCCCAGTACACCAGTCAGAGACAAGGAGTGGCGTAGGATGGACTTAATCAATGTGACTGTGTTGGGAAGAACAGATAAAGGGTTCAGTGACTCCAGGTCTGTCTTCCATGCGCTGACAGAAACTTTGATATTTTATAAGGAAAAAAAATGGGGAGTGGGCAGAAGTGGGGGGGCTGGGTTTGCCTCACTGAGAGAGCCTGTGATCCTGGCCAGTTCTCAGTTCTGCTTTTGCCTGGGGGTCTGAAGAAGCTGCTGTCACTGGCATCCCTTGAGGGAGACAGTCTGGCTCCCATGAGGTGCTTCCCTGCCACTCTGAAGGGGACAGTCTAGGTCCCATGAGGTGATGTCCTCCCCCTTTGAGAGGACAGTCTGAGTCCCATGAGGTGGTTCTCTCATTCCTGATGAACCTCACCACTATGGTCTCCTCCTTTAGAAGGGGATGTGTTCTGCAGGCCACACCACTGCTTGGTGGCCCTTCCTGTTGGTCCTTTGTCATTAAGATGTTTGCCAGTTAGCCCAGAATCCAAGGCCACTGTGGAAGAGTGATTCTAGAAGCAGAACGTAAAAGAGGCAAAATAAAGCCATTGAGGGACAAAATGCGGCTAGTGCAGGCTGAGGACGCCTCATTTTACCAGTGTGTAATCTAACTGAAGTCTGTCTGTCACACTCCTAGGGAAAGGGTCTTCTCAGAAGAATCTACATTAGCATTGATATATATATTACACACTGTAAGGGACGTTTGGCGCCTTAACTGCAGAAGGAACCAAAAAGATTTTTATAAAAAAAATAATAAAGAATCCCTTCCACCTCCCTATAAATATGTTTGGATAAATAAGTTGCAGGATCCCTATCACCAGATGACACTACTGTTGACAATGAGTGATGGCCTCCCTGGGAGGTGCTGCCCTGCTGAGAGTTACCTACCCCACAAGACTGGCATCATTGTTTGCTATTTTCATTTAAATACAGAAGGAAACCTCAGTGTTTCCTGGAGATTTCATGTCACTGATTCCTGGGAGCAATTTTGATGGGAGAGTGTTTTGACATGGAGAAGAAATGTGAGCCAGGGAAGTCAGCTGGCCTCGAGCTGCGGAGCTTTTAGCAAGTAGCAAATTCTGTACGTGTTGACCTGTCCCGACATCTTTAGCCACACTTTAGGAAAACAGTATATTGGAGGAAATCTTAAGATATGTCGGGTAACTTTATTATGGTTTTATTGTATGGTTGATTGGTTTTACGTTCATCTCATTATTTTGGGCTGTAATGTATATATTTCTTAATAACTGCCTTATGAACAGAAGAATTGTGGGAAAAGTCACATGAGTCCACTTTCCCATAATTAGTTGTGTTTGAATTCAGTTGTAAATGTTCAGGACTCAGAAATGTGAGGCAGACAGGGGTGAAGGGGTCCCCAAACCACTTACAGGGAAAGAGACTGTTTTTCAAGTAGCCTCCAGTGACAAGGTCCAGAGATCAATTAAACGTTCAGAGCTAGATACCTGGCTGCTTCCCAACAGGCAAATGGAGTCTGGCACTGGATGTCGCCAGCACCTAAGCCTGTGTTTCCGGTCAGAGGTGAACCTTTATATGTCCCTCACAGCTACCGTTCGCCTGTATATTCTTGTTATACGGAGGTCCTGACTCAGGACCATAGCCTCCATGGCATAGGGCTTGTCTCTGTAGAAAAGACCAGACTGCAGACCCAGTCCCTGAAGGTGGCCCTATATGCCTCTTTCTCTTCAATTTGCCTCAACCTCTGTAGACTTTGTCAAACTAAGAAAGTGTATCTGGAGGGAGGCCTGGTCTTGGTGAGCTGGAGAACCATGCCGGGTCGCTGCCCCTGGGACAGACTTTGGTTCTTCCCCAGCTGTGCTATCTGAAGAAAGTTCCTTCAGGTGTGCAGTCCTCAGTTTCTGTAGCCTGTTTTACTGGTTCATGAAGCCCTCCTCCAGTCTGGGGGTGGGAGCCGGCCAGAAGGGACCTGTCCCCAGCTCTGTCTATGGCTAGACGAGGGCCTCACGTTGCCTGTGAGCAGTGCATTTACATCTCAAAAGACACACTACACTAGCAGGCGTTCTGGGCTAGTCTTGGAGGCTGCGGCTTGGTGTGTGAGTAGAGGGAGGGTCTTCGCCTCCTCCCAGCGTTTCCGGAACCAATGTTGGAGCTTTGTGAAGATGCAGGCGTCTGGCCACTTGGTGGTGGTGACATCATCAAGTCCCAACACACAAGCTGAGCAGGGTCTTTAAGAGGGGAAGATCCTTTCCGATCACACCAGTGCTTGGGCTCACACTGCTTCCTTTCAGGCAGTTCCACGCACACCGGCCACGCTCACGCGCACACCTAGGCGCGTGCCCGCCAGCTGCACTTGCGCGTGCACACTTCCTCGGTGCTCGCCCCCTGGGCCGGCTCCGGCCTCGAGCCGCAGCTCCCAGTCGCCGGCACCACCACGGATGCCAGCAGCTGCTCCCATCTGCAGTGCAGCAGCCCCGGCCGCCCGCCGGCCCGCCCCGGGCTGGAGGAACCTCACCAAGACGCTGGCCCTGCCCGCGGCTAGCCTGCTCGCCAGGGCTCAGCGAGGATGGGAGGGTCGCAGTCCCTGCAGCCAGCCCCAGCCAGTGACCTGAACCTGGAGGTTTCTGAGGCCATGTAAGTGCAGTGCTCTGCTGCCCGGAGCCGCCCCCCCCCGGGGGGGGGGAGGGAGAGAGGCTGCCCGGCTTTGTTAATGCTTCTCTCCCACACGCGGTGCAGCGTGAAGCCTAGGCTGGCCTGGGTAGCCTTACAAAGCTTTACCTGGTGGCTGCTGTTTGTAGTGTTTTGTGTCCTAACTGGACTGAGTGTCTTGCAGCTCCAGGAAGCATAAATAGCCGTCTGGAATTCGGTTTTGGTTGTTCGGCAGCAGGGTGCATGGTGGGGGCTTCTGCGCTTTCCGCATCTTTTTCTCTGCACTCACTCCGCCTGGTATTTCCTGCTAGGAAATGGGAGGCATCAAGGAGAGAGGGCCTCCTCCTAGGAGAAATACTGTGTATGCTGGCATCTTTCTACCCTGGGAACAGGTCTGGGTTAGCTATTGGCATGGCAGGACAGATGGCGTGGAGCTTAGAGTGCGTGCACAGCCGATCTAGTCCAGGCATCACCCTGTACTCCTGCTAACACTGAGGACAAGGCCGCTTGCTATTATTAGTATAGACAACCAAACAGCCTTGTCATTGGTGGAGGCAATGCCTGGCTATGCATCGATCCAGGAATCCGATCTTTTCTCTAAGCCATGGTGCTAATGTGATCACAAGTGGTCTTTATGCTGATGTGCGTCTATTACAGTTGCCGTTTCTGTTATGGTTTGCTTCATTGTGAACCCAGGCTTGTTTGAAGGTTGGCCTGCCAGGTCCCAATTCGACAAGTAAGGTTGCTGTCCAAAGTGGGCCTGCCAGTTCCCTCCAAGGTCTGCTCCTCTTCCAAAGAGGAGACTATTTCTTGAGGGGGGAGAGGTGGCAGAGTACTGTGGGTTCTTATAGTTGATATGTAGATTAAATAAAAGATACCAGGGACTGGTATACATTGTGGAGTAGGGTTTGCGCCCCATGATAGGTGAGTGGGGGGATTCCACCCTTCACTGCTCCACCAGTGAGATGCTGGACCCGTGTGGTGATGTAATGCTGGGCTGAACCGCGTGGTTTTCCAGGCCCTGGCTTTTGAGCAGCTAGTCACTCCGAGGAGCAGGTGTGGAAGCATGTTTGTCTTTATCCATAACTCAAGAATGCAGAATCTTACAGTGGAGGTGTGTTGGGCTTGGGAGTTTTATGATGCGAACCCCGCGCCCTGCTGTCCTGTCCATTCAGGGGTGGTATTGTTAAGTGCATGGAAAATCTCCTACTGCCTGGTGGGGCTCAAGAGGAGCACAGTGCAGCCTCAGTTTTCGAAGTCCCTGAACTGGAAGTTGGCGAAGGACACAGCTCTGTCGCTGGCACAGCTGACACCACCAAAGCACTGGAGGGACCAAAAAGGATAATGCGACTCCAGATTTGAGTGCTCTTCAGCCATTGGAAATCAAGTCCCCTGGTTGCTACTGTCCCTACCTTCTTCCCTGGTTGGTTACTGCCTTGTATTCTGGAAGCTGAGGGCTGAGTCTTGGGAGATTCTCTTAGGTAATACTTTGTCCCATGGGGACAGTAGCAGTAGAGTAAAACTTGAGGCCCAGGGGCCACTTTCGGAGGGAAGCTGCTCCAATGTTTCCATGGTCCACTCAGCCTTGTTTTTACCACGTGAGACTTCTGAAATGTCTCCGGGTACAGTTGTTAAGATGGTTTATTTACTCATTCACAAAAATCCCACCCTCTGTTCCCCAGCACAATTGTAATGGAGAACCAGAGGGAGGGAAATAGTCTGGGGGAGGTTGTTCCTAATAGCTAGCCTTTGCAACCCATAGAGAGTAAAAGGGACATTTGTTTCCCCTGCAGATGCGCTCTGTCCAACCAATAAAAAGTAAGAAAGGAAAGAAAGAACGAAAACTAGGTTAAGAAAGCAGCCCTTCCCTGTACAGACATGGCCTTTTCATCGTAGTTAGTATGTATGAGAATACATGCCCACGAATAATACAGAAGGGGCAGCGACGGGTCTCCACTGTGAGATGATGGGTCGGCTGTGCAGGCAGTGCCCACCCGCTGCCAGTCGCAGTCCCTGACAGCAGGAGTCTAGAGCGAACATTTCTACTTAGGTGAGAGCTGGGTTTACAGAGGACCGCACCTAAAGGTGAACGTGAGAGAGAACTGGGACGTGACCCAAGGACTTTCTCTCTTAGATTCGAGTGTGGGTTCCTGGAGGTGGTTTTCGTAGTCCCAGTCGACAGTTTTGTCTGTCTCAGAGGGCTGTGGGGCGAGGGTGGGGGAGGGAAACTGGGGAACCCGAAGGCATGTGGGATGAAGGGAGTAAAGCAGAGAGCTAAGGTTTGAGGTAACCCTTGCAGTCCCACAGTGGGACACACACTGGAGCATTGGCCCCTGGCGAAGGTGCAGGATCCCAGGCTCCACCCAGATCCCAATCTCCGTTTTAACCAGTGCTTATTAAAGATTCCTGTGAGGTTTGGGGTAGAGCTTGAGAAGCCCTGAGCCCGTATCTCCTCTGTCCAGGTCTTTGTGTTTTAGCTGCTCCTCTCCTGTCTGGGAAGGACTCACGGCAGCAGTAACCACTTCCAAATGGGAAATGGGCCATGAAGAGGGGGAGACTCCCACCCTGAAGTACTTATTTCTCATCAAAGATGGATGAGTCTGTTGATGAGCCCCATATTCCTCCTCCTCTCCAAGGGGAACCCCTGGGGATGTGGCTTCCTCTAAGTGAAGCAGCACCAAGCACTTTGTCATCAGTTCCAGGGACTTCCCCAGCTTAACCTCCTCCCCCCCAATCAACCGAGGCACCAGTGCAACCTGAGACAGTGGGCAGGGTTCTCTTACAGGGCAGGCTGTTGGCGGACTCTAGAAAACAGTCTGCAAACGTGGAAAGCCATGGGACTCTGGTCCCCGGAGGAGCCACAGAAGCAAGAAGGAGGGAGGCTGTATAAAATTGGCAGAGGAAGGGGTACAGAGGGACAAATAGAAAGCAGAGGTTTAGGGGCTGTCAAAATGCTCTCCACCAAGCCTGCAGACTTGAGTTGGGTCCCTAGAGCCTACATGCTGAAGTAGATTTTACTTTGGATATTATTACTGGGCACACTAGGAGTCGTTCCCTGCCTCCCTCCGCGCCCCCCACCCCGTTCCCACACATTGAATAAGCTGCAAGTTAGCTGTTGAGTGGGGTGTAAGCTTAAGTCCCAAAGGCTCCTTGTGGGTGTCATCTCTTCTGGCATCATTCCTAGATAGCTGCACCCTGCCTCTATGGCCTCGTGCCCAGATCCACAGGATTCTGGCCCTCCACATCTTGGAGGCTTGCTCCTTGGGGGCTCTAAAGGCAGTAACATTCCAAAGCCTTCGCAGTAACTCCTGGGCTTGCAAGAGGTCATGACAGCCCATTCTGCTGGGGTCTTGGGTTGGGGTACCATGTTGCTCATAGCCTAGGGTTTCAGGTATTGATTTAGTATGAATGACTCTGCAGGCGAGCGGTACATCAAAGTCTAAGAGATTATGGGTCAGTGCCTCTCCAAGCTCTGTGTTTCTTTCTACTATCTACAGTCTGTTTCTGTGACTATATTGTTGGTTGCCTAGGAAACTACATTAGCCTGAAATATGATTGGCTCCTCTTGTCAGATGGATTACTGGAGCCCGGGCAGCACTGCAGGTCAGCAAAGGGCGTGGAGCAATTCTGTCCTTGTCCCTTAAGCTTAACAGTGTGGACTTGGCATTGAGAACCATCGTCCTTTGAAAACCAATTGTTCACAGGCTCCTGCTTTTGTTTCAGAAAGGGGAGACCAATTGAACACAAAGCACCCACTAAGTCAGACCTGCTCTCACACGCCCATCCTGTGTCGGTTGCGCTTGCTCAGATGACTTCGCTCTGTTTATATTTGTGAATTCCCTTAGCGGTTGTGTCTGCAGGGCAGGTGGGTGCAGTTTGTCGGTGCCAGACGTGGGAACAGAGCTGGATGAGGCAGACTCCATGCCAGGAGGGAAGAGCTCTTTACTTAGCTTTGCTGAGGAGACCCAGATTCAACAGAAACTTTTGTGCACTCTCTGTCTGGTCTTTTTAAAGACAGCGTCTCATGTATTCCAGACTGGCCTCCAGTTTGCTATGTAGCTGAAGATGACCTTGAATTTTTGATCTTCCTGCCTCTACCCTCAGAGTGCTGGGATCACAGGTGTGCACCATCCCGTTTATGGAGTGCTGGGTGTTTGGTCCTTGTGCATGCTAGGCAAGCGCTCTCCCAACTGAGCTATATCACCAGTCTCTACAGTGCTGTCTTGTTTGTTTGTTATATAAATATTATATTTATTAACCTTGTAGGCAAATTTTCTAGATAAGGAAACTGAATCCTTTGAGTGGTTAAAATCACAAGGTTAGAAAACTGTTAGGTGTCAGATAGTAAACAGCTCTGCTCCTACAGGGCAAAAGCTGCCATTGATGA
>JAQHUG010000016.1:3581218-3595656 GCA_028555095.1 Dicrostonyx torquatus | reverse complement strand
CTGTGTGCTTGCTGGAAATTGAACTCAGCACCCCTGGAAAAGCAGCCCATGCTCTTAACCCCTGAGCCACCTCTCCAAACCAATAGATATTATTTTAACTTCCCCTAAAGAATATAGTAAAAACCACCTTTGGGGCAAGATTTCCTGGATAATTTTATCTGCTGGGTCCCCAGGTAGGAAAATCTGCCTGGAGCTAGTGTCCGCTGAGGGACTTGTCAAAGCACCGCAGTGCCCCTGACAGTAGACAGACTGGGTAGTGCGTTCTCTGGGTGTGCTCTCCCCTCCTTGTCTTGGGAGCAGTGGGTCAGTCTGTCTGAACACCCTGGGCTCCGTACTACCTACCATGCTGACCCAGGGAACATGCAGGTCACAGATATGAACCAGAGTGGCAATTGGTTGGAGAAACAGAGAAAAAACTCAGAACTTCCAATCAGAAGGAAAGGATACCTGTGCTACCTACCTACCCACTGTCACACAAACATGGTGACAACAACCTCACGGCCCCACACTGGGAATAGGGCCAGAGAAAACTCACTGGCTACAGCCACCACCTGGCCACAGCCTTCTGTCCTGTCTGTGGAAGTAAGCAGCTGGTAGCCCAGGGCCTTGGAGTTTGGGGGCAGCTCCAGATGGTGCAGCCAGCTGCAGAATGAACGCTTTGAAAGTAGTCAGCAAGCACCACTCAGACACATTCCTCCCACCCTCCTTTCCTCCCTCCCTCCTTTCTTTCTTTTCTTTCTCTCTTTCTCTTTCTTTCTTCCTTCCTTCCTTTCTTCCTTTCTTCCTTTCTCTCCCCCTTCCTCCCTTCCTCTCCTTCCTTCCTTCCTCCCTCCCTCCCTTCCTGTCTTTCTTTTTCCTTGCATGTCTAGACAGGAGAGACCTGGGAAACTCTTACATTTAGCCGTTGTACGGCACACTGTCATCTCTCAGCAGCTGAGCACTGAGGTGCCACCTTCCATGGAACGCCCCTTCCTTTATTTTTTACCCATACATGGCTCTTGTGGCCTCAGAACCAGGGACTCAAAGGCTCTGGGAAGCTTCTAGAAGCTCCCAGCCTCCTCAAGCTCTTCCTTGCCTCTCCCTGCCTCTCTGGCACCTGAAGATGCTCACTCTGGCAGTTGTCCCAGGCTTCCTGTGGCCCTCCAGTTAGCGCAGGAGACATGTGCTGGGATGTCCGCCGGCATTTGTGGACCAAGCAGAGGCCCAAGACTTGATGCCTGCCCTCCCTAGGGCATTCCCATCTCCTACCTGGGTTCCAGGTCTTGGTGGAGCAGACAGCTCCGAAGTTGAGGCTCAAAACTCCTGCAGAAGCTAGAAACCTGTTAGAGGGGTCAGGGGTCACAGAGAGGCAACTCAGAGGCGTCAGGAAAATCAGCTCTGGAACACAAAGGCAGTGATGCTTAACACATGGCTTGAGTGTTTGGGGTTTCTCTGTGGGAGATCCAGTTTTCTAAAGCCACTGTGACATTTAATCTGGTGGAGCCCCACCCACCAATCACAGAAGACCTAATTCTTTTTGCTTTTTTTCTTCAAGTCCCTTTTATTTTATCTTCTACTTGCCACAGCCATAGGCGAGGCCCAGATACACCTCTTTAGACACCACCAAACCACACACTACACTTATGCGCCTGGTCATGTGGCTAGCCTTGCTTAGAGCACATGATTGAACCACTGGAACTGATGGTTAAAGCTGAGCATGCCCAGATACAAGTACAAAAGGGTGCCTGATCCTCATACCCACCCTGCATTACCCCCAGAGCATGCCCTCTGTGCATTTCTGCCCTTCACAGCTCCCCAAGACACTAATGCTTACTCTCCCAGCATCCCTGTACCCCAGGAAAGCTTAAGGTCACTCATACACGGAAATGTGCATTCAAGGAGTCTCTTCTGGAAGAATCTGCCATGGCCTATAGGTGTGCACATGTTCTCCCTAATGCACAACTAGCCTCTGGAGGAAAGGATTACCTCCTCCCTGTAATGTGTGTAGAACAAGGAACAATTGGCAGTTCTATGATGGCTCCCACAAATGAGTGTGGTAGGGTGGAGCCTTTGATACAGTTGCTTCTGATGCTGCAGAGACCCACATCTGCTCCATATTAAGGAGACCCTGCTGAAGACTGAATTCATCTCAGTGGCCAGCAGAACAGAGAGCAGCTCCTGTGGTCACCTCCAGTTGGACGCTCTCCCTGAACAGTGACAAAGCTCAGTCTGGGGTCTTCTAATCTATCTCATCCTACATCCTCCCCCCGACCCCCGCTGATACATGCCCACCTCCATTAGAACCTTCTGCCCCAATATCCTGAAGAGACATCAAAGGGAAAAATAGAGTCTGGCAACAGCTCAAGCTAAGACTCAGTGGAGAGCTAGTCAACTTTAACCCCAAATAAACTACCCACTCCATTTTCTTCTAGGGTACGAATCTGTAATCTCAGCTACTTCCCTAATGGGAAGGATGTCTGCTTTAAGCTTGCCAAATGAGACAGTCTGCCTGAAAGTGGTTTTAGCAAATTGCATGTTGCAGGGAGACGATTAACAGGACCTGAGTCCCTGTGAGTCAGGGTGAGAAATCTAAGAGGGTTTTTTGGTCAAATGATGTGCTTCTTGAGTTAAAAACGATTTCTGTTTTTTTAAAAAAGTGAAAAAGGAAGTCTGTAGGAGTGGGATGTAGCTGGACGACAGTGCCCTCCTACACCTGGCATAACCTACAGGTGTGTCCCGAGCTAGCCTTGAAGGGAAGAGTTCCAGAACCCTCCAAGCACCTCCCTGGAATGCGGAGCTGGAACAATTAGCAATCTTGGGAGCACAAGAGGGGGAACCCCTGTATCCTAAGGAGCATACAACAGGGTCAGCTTCTGCCTGGGTGCCCTTGGCGATTCCAGGCAGGCTGGCGACAGGGCCCCATGGGTAATGGTACTCTTCCCTAAGCCAGAGATCCAGGGAGAAGAAGTGACGCCTTCAAGTTGTCCTCTGACCTCTGTGTGTGAGCCATGGCATGTGCCCCATATAAATAAATGTGAAAAAAGTTAGAGCCTATTTTATGCCAGTCTGCAAGCAGTGCCCTTAATCAATAAGAAGAAGCAGGAGTTAAATCCCTTTTCCCTTGCCTTCCTATTTTTGCATATAATGAAAATGAAGAGATGGCTTGCAAAAACAGCAAATGAAGCGAAGCAGCCCATGGGTTTGCCCAATGCCTGGAAATGTACATTTCCCTTAAGACATTGCCCGTCATGGAGTAGTTTCACATTCTTCTCTCATACAGAATGCAGCTTAGTCAGCTCAACCTCTGACCCCTTATTACAAATTCTGAACTGATAAAAGTATAAATTAAATTACTTTCCTTGTGTATATTACACATATTAATTCTGACAGCTTAAGGAATGCGGTTGTACAATGCTTATTAATTATAGAATTGAGCATCTACAGATTTGGCTATCAATATGGACAGGCTGTTACCAGCCTTGGGCATTAGTTTCCTGTGTATCAGGGGCAGGAGAAAAAGTAATCGATGCTTGGAGTGGCCATGGCGCTGTGTTTGTAGCTGTAGTGTACTCTACATACTGCTAGGTGGAGGGCTAGTGTTCCCCACTCACACCAGCCCTTACAGTGTTAAAACTGTGTAATTAGAATTAGCGTATCCTTCCTGCTAACACGCTGGGGATACCTAAAGCAAGCTTGTGCCTCCAATTTCTTTAAAAACCTCCATAGCAGGGTACAGCTGGCCTATGATTCCTGAGCTTACTGAACCTCTCTCTTGACACACACACACACACACACACACACACACACACACACACACGAGAGAGAGAGAGAGAGAGAGAGAGAGAGAGAGAGAGAGAGAGAGCTAAAGCAGCTGTGGGTGAAGAATCATAAAATTAAGTACCAAATCCCACTTGAATATTTAGTAAGAACTGTAATCAGGTAATCAGAAGCGCTGGCACTGCTGTATATTTGAGATGCAAGATAAGGAGGCCCACTGGAGCTCAGACCTGGACAGCAAAGGGGCAGGCCATCCATCACAGAGCTAGGGGTCAGGGTTCCAGGCCGAGGGAGCTATCAAGAGCCATGATGAGCCAGTGGCGGGATGCAGGCTGACCAAGTGCACAGGCTGGTTCCAGTACTTGGGAGAACCAGGTAGACAGGGAGAATAAAGTTCTCCTGGAGGCCTGGGTCGTGGGTGGCAGTAATGATGGTCATTTGTTGGGACAAATGAGGAGTCATGAAGCTGCTGGAGGACTTGACCTTGTCCGGGGTGAGGGGGCTCACCCTGAGTTCAGTTTTAGGTCATTCATTCTAACTGCTCTGAGATGATCAGCAGGGACAGGAGTGGATACTGGGGTGGGAACAGTGACCACGAAGATGAGAAGCCACTGGATTTCAGAAACACGAAGGAAGTGAAGGTTAAAGGTGCCAGAGGGAGGGCAGTGATCCCAGGTTATACTTTGGACAAGTTTTGACTAAAATAATTTATTTTTATTTGCTATATAATTGATAGAGGAAGAATATATTTTCATAATTCTAAGATATTCTCAGTCCCTTATATGCCAGCTTGTTTAATGCAACAAAACCATCAGAGCCATAGCCAGTGATTTAGGTATGATGGCTGATAAGTCACGTTGGATTTCAATTACATGTAATAAACTCCAATAAACAAATATAATTCCCCAAGCGTCACTGTCTCAAGGCCAAGGGCCTTTGTGACAGTAACCCAAATGAGTCAAAACAGACACTCCCAGCTGGCCTGCCAGCAGCACTCGGCTGCATGAGAAAGAAGTAAGTGTAAATCTGACAAGGGGACCTGGTTCCTGCTCTCACTGTGCTGTCATGTGCTGGTGGCCAGCGGGACCTTGTCTCTTCTCATTTGATTTAGGTTCACGATCTAGATGCCAAACCTCTCAGACCTAATGTGTGAAGAAAGCTCAGTGTGTTCCCAGAGACCAGACGAGCCTAGGGGACAGAAGCACTTTCAGCGTGAGCTCCGTGCGTGTGGCTCCGCTAAGCTGAGAGGTTTTCTGGGCCCAATGGTTGTGGGTGGGTGAAAACACCTGTCTACTTGGGTGGCTTCTGACCAGGTGGGACGTTACTGCCTTTGTCCCGGAGAAAACTGTGACTGATGACAGCCTGTGAGAAGCTTCTGTCTTCCCGAGTCCAGTGTGATGTATACATTTTTTTGCTCGTGTGTCTGTGTCTTGTTTCCAGTTAGATTTATTTTTTTTTATTTATGTGTGTGTGTTGTCTGCATGTGTATATGCACACGTTTGTGCTGGTGCCCACAGAGGCCAGAAGAGGGCACCAGATGCCCTGGAGCTAGAGTTACAGGCAGTTGGGAGCTGTCTGATGTTTGGTGTTGGGAAATGAACTCCAGGCCTCTGGAAGAACAGGAAGCACTCCTAACCATTGAGCCATCCAGCCCCTGTGGTTGAATTTTTAGCAAATCTAAATTTAAAGTAAAAATTCTGACTGAGGGGCTGGGAATATAGATCAATAGTTCGGCATTTGATTGATATGTACAAGGCCCTGGGTTTAATAGCAACTTCAAGGCAAAAATAAAGATTCCAATGTAAATTTACTTCATCAAGGAGTTCGGCTACAAAATAAGATTTCTAGACTATCATTGTACGAAGGCAAGGAAATAAAGAGCAGTCTGAGTGCCTTTTTTTCTGTTTTTTTCTTTTATTAAAATGTTTGTGTGCACGTGTGTGTATGTGTGTGTGTATCCGCAGTGCACATGTAGAGATCAGAAGACAACTTGTAAGAGTCCGTTTTCTATTTCCACCATGTGAGTTTCAGGGATCGAACTCGGGTCTTCAGACTTGGCGGCAAGCACCTTTACCTGCTGAGCCATCTGACAGCCCTCCTCCTCCCAAGTCTTGACTCACCATCTGGCTTTTCTGCCAGTCTTAATGAGATGCATCTACCAATGATGGGACCATGAGCCTGGAAGCCAAACTCTATGACATTCTGTGTCTCCAGTCATGGGGCCACCAGAATGGTGGTGTCTTTTGAGAGGTCCCTAGAGCGATAACAAATGGGCCAATTTAAAAACCGAGTGTCTGAAGGACGTTAGAACATGCACACTTGTACATGCCCGCCTGTGCCCATTGCCACACGGACCCTCATTCTGGAACCACTGCCTTCCCCTGGAGGCTGAGTTGTGTCTCCCTGTCAGAAAGAGTAAGGCTGAGCTCCTGCGATTCAGCTTCACCCCCATTCTACAGAACATTCTCTCCACAGTTGTCCTGGCAAAGCACTGGCCACATTTTCTCTAGCCTCCAGATTTCCTTTCAAGACCAGTCAAGTAGCCTTAGCCAAATAAAATAGAAGATGTGCCCAGCTGGCTCACACAGTACATTCCCCCAAGTTCCCAGTGCTTGCAGCGTCAAGAGTTACAGCTGCATTGCTGGGGGCCCTCAGTTACTGTCTTCTTAGAAGAAAAAATTCAGCCCGTTCAAGCAGAAATTTATCTAGTAAAGAACGACTGTTCCAGGGGGCTGGAGAGATGGCTCAGAGGTTAAGAGCACTGCCTGCTCTTCCAAAGGTCCTGAGTTTAATTCCCAGCAACCACATGGTGGCTCCCAACCATCTGTAATGGGGTCTGGTGCCCTCTTCTGGCCTGCAGGCATACACACAGACAGAATATTATATATATATATATAAAGAACGACTGTTCCAAAGGAGGGCAGCAGCATGGTGGGTGCTTTGCTGTGGATCCTAGTGAGTTTTTATGACTATTTATGAGGTAAATGTGTTCAAGGGGTACCCCAACTACCTCCGGAATTGTAGTTGACTGATCTCTTTAGGATGTCTCTTCCCTTGCTCCTTTCCAGCCCACAAAGTCAGGTGTGTGTGTGTGTGTGTGTGTGTGTGTGTAGGAATTCCCGTGTAAGTGATGTCATAAGGAGGTGTTTGCAGAAACAGATCTGTGTACATATGGGGATTGATCTAGTGCCCTCATTTCTGGTGTAGCGGGAACTACCTATCTGCAGCCACCATCAGGATATTTAACATCAGGAGACACAGCTACCAAATACAGCTGTAGCTGCCTCTTAGCATGCCTTTGTGAGGTTGTTCAGGGTCCTATGATTCATCCCTTGGCTGTGAGTTAGGATAGTCACTCCTTCCAGGCTTAAAGCATTCCTTTTTTTTGTTTTGTTTTCGAGACCAGGTTTCTCTGTAGCTTTGGAGCCTGTCCTGGAACTAGCTCTAGTAGACCAGGCTGGCCTAGAACTCACAGAGATTCGCCTGCCTCTGTCTTCCGAGTGCTGGGATTAAAGGTGTGTCCCACCACTGCCCAGCCATTCTGTTATATTTTAAATTGAGGCTGAGGTTTTACAAAACTATGTCAGGTGCACAAATAGGAACAGGAACAGGGACCCTCCCTTCCCACCCTTGCCAGCTTCCTTCTAGCTTCACCACTCCTGTCTCTAAATAGCAATTATGAGAAGACTTTTTCTTACAGTTATTACAATCCCTATTTGATGGACAAATGATTCAGAGCTTGAGTGGTCAAGTGATTTATTTAATTAAGTCTGCACAGTTGTTCATTGATGAGCCTGGGGGGGTTGTGTGTGGGGGGCAGTCTGGGTTTGGGCTATCTGTTATCCCCTCTCCTTTCTGACTGCCTTTTGGGGAATTCTGTTTGCCTCATCTCTTGGGGTTGTTTAACTAAGGTCCACTGCCTTCTATTAGCTAAGACATAGGCGTACGACTGAAGATGGACCAATTGAAACAACTACCTTCCTAGAATTTAAGCCTTGAGCCGAGGGCTGAAACATCCAGGAAATGGCTGGAGCTCACATTTCTCTCGGCATGAGCTCCGTAACCTTGTTATAAATTCCATGTTTGTCTTGGCCAACCAGAAGCCGAGTCTGTCTCTCAGCTGTGTTCAGTTTATCACTGGCTCGAGCTGGAGCTGAGGGATGCCCCACCCCTACCTGTCTGTGTTCTCCCCTTTTTGGACCCTCCTGACCTCTCCACGTAGCCGCCTGCATCTGAAAATAGAACCAACTCCATGAGCCCAACAGGCCCCAGGTGCTGGAAATCTTGAGCTACATATGCCACCATCTGCATGATTTTTCTCTGGGTCACCATAGGTGTCAGCTTGGAAAATTCTAGCAGTCCGGCCTGCCAGTGACAGCTTTTGTTCATGGACCACAGCTCCTGACCGTCTGTCCCTCAGTCACTGTCGAAGAGGGATTTTAGTATTTGGTGATGTTGGAGTCATGGCCCACCTTTACTGTCTGTGAAGGATGATGTGGCAGAGCAAATGACTTGCCCAGACTCAGACTGGGAAGATTGAAGTGAAATCTCCTGTCAGTCATTCCCTGGAAAGTTACTCATCTGGCCCAGTTGTCTTCGGCAGGAGGAAGAGGAGTGTGCGTGCATGTCTATGTGTGTGTCTTTGTGTGTGCCCATATGGGTGGGTGTTGGCCAGGAAGGCTTTTGTTGACAGGGCTGTCTAAAGTTGTCATTCAGTGGAATCCTTCGATGAATAGACTCCAGTATGCAGCAGTTTTAAAAATACACACCAACCCGTCAAACTCTTACCCACATGAGATACAGATGAAAGAGACTGGTTGGTGAGAACTCAGCTTTGTTTCTGGACAGGTTCCCTCTCTCTCCAGGGACAGCAGATGGTCTTTTGGACTAGACTCGCCAGGCTAATCTTCCTTGAAGCGGGACTTTTGGCTAAAGCCATGGTTTTAACTTGAGCTTGGTCTTGAGGGAATAGGGAATCAGAAAAGGGAGACCTTGGGAGCTCATGGGCTCCATGCTCATTTTGGATACAGCAGTGAGAAGCTAAGGTTTATGTCATGGTAGCTCTCCATTTTGAGCAGAAGGTGGGGCTGATGTGAGGATCTTGCAGCCTTGCCCCATGTCATTTCCTTGCAGATACGTGTTTCCAGGGCCCTCCATCCCTGGTCGCTGTCATGTTGGGAACTGCAATCTAGTGTTCTGAGGAGTTGGCCTAGATACACGTGCATATGAACCCCCTCCTCAGGAGCAATGCTTCTGAACTAGTTCTTATGGGGAACCAGATGGGGAACCTTAGGTTTCCAGGGCAGGTGTTTTTCAGAGTCTCTTGCTGGGAGGCAGTGCTTAATGAAGGCAAGCCCAGGTATTGCTACACCATGGCTGCTATGAACGGGTTGGTGGCTGGGTTAAGTAACTTCGGCTCCTCACGTCTGTTTCTTTACCTGTTTGAGAAGATGGAGTAACTGTGTCCTGATTTTTCATTCAGATTCAGAGTTAGAGCACTGTATGGTCTGTATGGGAAATGTCAATTAAATGTCCCATCTTTCCTATCAAAGGGCTAAATGAAATAATTGGTAGGGCTGGGTGCGGCAGCACACGCCTTTTATCCCACCTCTCTTCAAATTTGAGGCCAGCTTGGTCTCAAACGGTAAAAGACTTTAATAAAGACACCACCTGCCACAAGTCCCTTTCCAGTCCACAGTTTTCTAAGATAGAAGTATGCCCTCCATGCTGCGTCCTGTCCTCAGAAGCTACTCTTGGCTTACTGCCAGGTTTAGAGGTAGCCAACTGCAGAAGAGCATGAGGCACAGGGCCCTTTGGACTTTGACGAGAAGCTCAACAGGACCATGGGTGTGTGCTCAGGTGTGCTTGCCTGGTGCATTTAAAGCAGCTGTGCAGCCTTCTGCAGAAGTAAAATGCTCTGTGTTGCTGAGACATTGCATTGCACGGTTGTTTCCTTGGGACACCAGGCCCCTGTCTAATAAAGCCCCTTGGATTCTCGCTAGTAAAACTTGAGCAAATTTTGTAAGCAGTTAATGGCATGTTGGAAAATTATAGTACCTCTTCATTTAAAAACACTCGGTTTTTGGTTATGCATACATATTCACATGTCACAGATACATTTGTAATTAATGTTGTATGTGCCATGTATCTGTGGCTCCCTATCTTAGACTGTTTTGTTATAATTTGACAAGTAAAGCCATGAGGTTGAAGCTAAGCCACAAGTGTAGCCCTTGAACTTAAGTCCACATTTTCCCCTCTACTTGACTCTTTGTTTGGGGGACAGTTCCTGAAGCATATCACTGGAGTTGCTTATTTCATGCCGTGTGGAATAGGCATTTGTAGATTGCTTAGAGCACTGTAGAGGTTCATATTTAGTGCATGTGTGTAGCTGGGACTTGAACCCCAAGCATTGAACGTGCCAGGCAAGTAAAGGCGCTACCACTGTGTTGTAAATAGGGGAGAGGTGCAGGTTGTATTCCCGGCACCCGGCTCCCAGCCCCCAGCCGCCGGCCCGCTCAGCCACTGGTTGCTTGCTTATGCCCGAAATAACCACACAACAGTTATATTCATTTAAATACTGCCTTGCCCATTATCTCTCACCTTTTCTTGGCTAGCTCTCACATCTAAACTAACCCATTATAAAAGTCTGTATGTCACCATGAGGTGGTGACTTACCGGATGGTTCTAAGGTACGTCCATCTTGGGCGCAGGATCTTGGCAGCTCTCTCACTTCCTTTCTTCCCAGAACTTCCGTTCTGTCTACTCTGCCCACCTAAGGGCTGACCTATCTTACAAGCCAAGGCAGCTTCTTTATTAACCAATGAAAGCAACAGAAATAAAGATGGACCCTCCTACACCACTGAACTACACCCCCTACACTGAGAAATGCTTTTAAACTGTACTAACACAGCTGGGGAGCTCTGCAGGCCCCGGTTTCCATGGCTAGGACAATCTGTCATTTCCATCTTCTCATCTGTAAATCTCATTATGATGATGAGTGTTCCCCCAAATACTTCCTGGTGTTGGTAGAGGAATTGCCTTGTGCAGTTAGATGGCTGCTCTGCCCTGTTTGCCTTGCAGAGAATCAGTGATCACAGGATAGACCCTTAAACATGCAGCGCTGTTAGTAATCCCTCCCTTGGATATATGGGACTTTCCCTAACATTGTGTAAACAGAAGATCAATCAGGATAGTGCTGCGGCTGGTATGCCCCAATCCCCCGTGTAACGTTCACAAGTTCATTTAAATGCCTACTTGTTCTCTATGATAGACTTTATTTAATAAGAACATAAGCATTGAGCTTGCTAAAGATGTTGGGAAGCCATAGATGTAGCAAAGGAGTTGAGAGTTGGGATTTGAACTTTGATCTCCTCATTTCCTAGCTGCACAGCCTTGCAAAACCGCTTGCTTCTCTAGACTGTGTTTGTGTCGTCTGTGAAACAGGCCTGTCTCCATCAGGCCGGCTAGTTGTCCATTGTTGTAGTTACTTTGTTTTGGTTTTTGTACACCACCTGCCTAGTATGTGCAGTGGTGGGAACTGGACCCAGGGCCTTATGCATGCTAGACAAGCACTCTACCAAGTGAGCTATATCCCCAGCCTGTAATTCTAAAGATGACAGATAGATGTATGTACACAATAGACCTAGGCTGGTGTCCGACGCATAACTGAATGTTCCACAAATGCTGGCTGTTGCACTTTTCATATAGAAGTCTGCGCCGTCTGTGTGCGCATGCACGTGTGTGTTATATGTATGCGTATATTACAGTCTTGACTATAGCCTTGTGTTTAATGTCTTGTATACGTGTACATATATAATATATATATATTTTATAACTTTTGTATTTACTTACATGGTAAACAACATTTTCATGTCTTGGTAAACAAAACATATTTTCTTGAAATTTGGAGGGGTTTTAGCAAACTAAAACACCATTTCTGATACACGTTTGTGACAAATTTTCTTCTTTTTTCCATTATGAAAGTGTGTGGAATCTCAGCTGTGTAATTATTTGTGCTTTGCTAGTGAAAAAAAAATAAAGCAAACAGCCACACCGCGGTGGGACTTGAGCAGTGGGACTCTACCCAGCTGCTTTATTCTTGTGCACAGACTCGTGGTAGGCGGACTGCAGAAATTCTTGCTCTTGGAAGAGTTTTTTAAGCCTCTGGGAAGCTGAACAGGGAGAGAGCGAATTTTAAAAGCTGTTGTCTGCCTCCTCTAATTAACTTGCTCGATGCTCCTGGGAGGCAGTGTGGAAATATGCAAACAAGGCCAGCAGCACCAGAAGTGGCCCGGGGTGGCCGTGGTGTTTTGATGCACACAGTTCATAGTAAAAAGATGATGAGGCTCAATGGGCACGGTGTCCTCAGGCCCTGCCCATTGGAGGCCCCCGGTGAATGGTGGTTCTCTGAGCAGGTGTGCAGGCTGGCAACTGCTGCAGTAAGAACCTCATTGGAATTCACAGCTAGGATGCAAGAGCATCCGGCCTCTCCTTGTCACTTGTGCCACTGAGAAAGACCAGGGCCCTTTGTGTTCCAAAGCCTTGAGTTACCAGTGCCCAGGGGTGCAGAAGCAACAGGACAAGCTTTTGGCCCTTCTCTTTCTCTGCATCTCGGCTTGAGTAGGCATTCTGGGGCCTCTGAACCCAGGAGATGCTCATGGCATACCTTGCTGGGGGACTGGGGCAGCTTCCTTTTTTGTTGATGCCAGCATCAAGGGATACGAGCAAGAACATTATAGGTGGGAATTGGGGCTGTTTTTCCGTGGAGATGGCTTTTGGCTCCTGGCAGATGTGGTCCCCAGTGGAATGGACCCACTGGATATGGGCAGCGGTGAGTAGCCATGGGAATTCCAGGCTGCTAGCTGCCCAGGGAAGCTCCAGAAAGAGGCAGGTTAACTCTGTGTTTTGTCCTGGTTGTCCCTGATGCTTATGGTATGGATGTTATGGTGAGGACTCTAGTTCCCAGGACTATATCCCAGGCCTAGATCTGGACATTCATTCCTCTCTGCTGTTCATTTGTGTCTTCATACTCTTTTTTTTTTTTCGGGGGGGGTTTTGAAACAGGGTTTCTCTGTGGCTTTGGAGCCTGCACTGGAACTAGCTCTTGTAGACCAGGCTGGTCTCGAACTCACAAAGATCCGCCTGCCTCTGCCTCCCGAGTGCTGGGATTAAAGGTGTGCGCCACCACCACCCGGCTTGTCTTCATACACTTGAAACTTCACCGACCCAATCTGATGCTGTCCAAGTGTGGGTGGAGCTTAAATTTTCCTCATAGACAAATGCTAGGTCTGTTAGCAGTTGATATGTGAGTGTGAAAGAAATCAGTGGCCTCCCTGTTGTGTTTGTGAGAATAAAGTGTTTGCTAGTGAAATCTGATACAAAGCTGGCTTTAGCTTGTTGGGTTCCATAAACACAGTTCTGATGTTTTTGTTGATTTCTTTGAGTCCCAAACATGATACATAGTTGAGGATGACCTTGAACTTCTGATCCTCCTGCCTTAACCTCAAGTGCTAGTATTATACAGGCTCAGACCCCTATGCCTGTTTAGTGTTAAGAGTTAAGCCTGTGGTTTTGCGCGTGTCAGACAATAACTTTCAAGTGGGCCCCATCTCCAGTCTTGATGTAGATGCTCTAAAGAGAACTCATCAACCGGCTCATTTCCTGGGTCCTAATTGCTTGCTGACACTCTGCTGGTCAGCTGATGGTCTTTAGAAGATGGTAACCTCTTCCAAGGTCACTAGTTCTGTGACCCTGTGGAGCTGAGCAGTTGGGAGCCTCTCACAGTGTTGGGGAAGGTTCCTATTCACTGATACCCATGCGATCTAGTGTGCTGAATCCTGACATGCATGTCTCCTGTGACATGACCTGATTATAAACCTTCAGCCGTCCTGTGTAGCCACCCTCCTGGTAGCTAGCCTCCTCCTTCTTTACCAGGGATCAGTGCATTGGAACTGCTCTGAGATGGGGGTCACACGCTGCTGCTCTCCACAGAGCCTGTCCTCACAGGTAAGGTTGGCCTTGGTCCTGTGGCCATCCTGAGCCAGTGAACTGCTGCCCTGTGTCTTAGTCAGCAAGAGAACTTATAACTGGGTTGCCCATTCCTCTGGCTGAGATCAAGTAGCTTGGGGCAGAAGAAAGGGAGAAGGCTTGTCCACTGACTTCTTGTTACCAAGAGAAGCTTTCCTTGGTGGGCTTTTGGCCCAGGTCTCTGCATAAAGAGGCTTCCTTGCAGGTAGCCTTCCCTAGGGACCACCAAGGGTTGTCGCCACACCACTGAGGAGTGGCTGGCCATGCTGTGTGGCTTGGACTGGCATGCCCTCCGCTGGCCAGACTTTCTGACTCTCACTCATTCACTCTATAGATGGTCATTCATTGCCTTCCGTTTTAGGCCCCGGGTACTGTGGAAAACAAGGCCAGCCACCTGCGTGGTGATTTCATCCTAGGAAAAGAGACCAATAAATATCTAGGAGCACAGGAAAGGAAGAGGGTAGAAAGAATGACAGACTGGGGTGGAGAGAGAGTGAATGCAAACGGAATTTACAAGATGAGGATCCTGGAGGTGGGCTGGCGCCATCATGGTGAACATTAAAAACTGTCCATCTCAGCCAGGCGGTGGTGATGCACGCCTTGAATCCCAGCACTTGGGAGGCAGAGGCAGGCGGATCTCTGTGAGTTCAAGACCA
>JAQHUG010000016.1:3535535-3581100 GCA_028555095.1 Dicrostonyx torquatus | reverse complement strand
AAAAAAAAAACCTGTCCATCTCTTAGCCTGACTCAGTGCCAGGTAATGTACACCAAAATGGATCCACAGAGCCCACTGGGTGTGAATTTGTCACTAGGTGGACATGTGTCTTTCAAACTACATTCAAAAAGCCTATCATTTGATCTTAATGCCAGTGGCAGAGTTCCTGGGAATCATGCTTTGAGGTGACCTTCACACCTGTTTCAACAATTGAATCTAGTGTTGGCCCCAAATCTACTTGTTGGAGAGTAAGAAGGCCATGCCTTCTCAGAAGAATGTCTACTTGGTGGTCTTACCTATGTTTCTTATCTCTCTCTGCCAGGAGTTCCGATTCGGAGGAAGCCTTTGAGACCCCTGAATCAACGACCCCTGTCAAAGCACCACCAGCCCCACCCCCACCACCTCCTGAAGTCACTCCAGAGCCTGAGGTCAGCACTCCACCAGCCCCAGAAGAACCAGGTAACCAGATATCAGGAGCCACTGGCTCTAGGGGACAGAGTTGGCTCTTAGACAGTCCACAGCCCACAGTGGTTGATGCCCTTTCTCTTGGTTATGTTTTACGCTTCACTGGTTTTTAGGGCGTCTAAGTGGGTTGTGCTGTGTGCGTACTAGAAGTGTTTCTGTTGATTGAGCTCTTGGAGGCTTGGGGAAGTTTGAGGGTTGAGATGACTGGGTGATGGAGATTTGAGGCAGATAGACCCCTTCTCCCATATGAATCTTGACACGAGACAGCTCAGCTCATTCTACTACACTTGCATTCCAAGGACTACTCTCCCAGGCTGGGGGAATGATTGCCAGCCCATGAGTAAGAAGTCAATGGAGAATGAACCCTTGGACATTTGGTTTTCCTGATGGCTTGACACTTGCCCACATCTCTTTTCTCCTCGTAGGAGTTAAATAGCACCTTCAAGTACAGTTTAGATGTGGCGATTACTGGGGGTTGGAACAGATCATCTTAGATGCATGCTGTTCTGCATGCTTCCCCATTATACCAGAGAAGATGGAGCCACCTCTAATGGGAAGTTTAATATAAGGTCTGAAAAGAGACTTAGCCAGATAGAAATGACCCCACAGGAACCACGTGGTTCTATCCTTAGACCCTGCTCTGGCCTCCTTTAGGCCCCAGCCCTCCCCCGTGGTGAGTATACACAGAGTCAGCTCCCTGCAGACCATGCGTTAGGTTCTGTGGGCAGTCACTTCTAAGGTCCACCTCTTCTCCTGACCCTATTTTCCCGATGGCCTACATTGTCTTCAGAGGAACCAAGAATAGATGTGGACCTTCGGGCTGAGCACCCACAGCCTAGCTAGAGGCATCCCTAGCAGGGATGGAGCTGGTAGTGGAGGAAGACAGGCCTAAGTCTGGGCTCACCCTTGCCCTGGTCGGGAAGCAAGTGCTTTGTAACTGAAAATAACATTTGGTCTTGATGTTGACATTGTTTAAAAAAAAAAAAAAAAAACTGGATGGGATTACTTCTCCTGCTTAAGCAGGCCACTGATTTAGAAAGTATTCGAGGCCCAAGGTTTGTTTAAACAACTGGGATACCTTGTGCTGGGGAGCAGAGCAGAGCAGTTTTCACGGGATGGGAGCTTCAAACTGAGGGCTAATAGGACTGGCGTCTCCCCTCCAGTGCCCTCCGAGAGGGAAATGGTGGGTGACTGATTTAATGGCGGAGCCAGAGAACTGCTTGCAGTTTTGGGTCCTAACGCAAAATGAAAAGGTACTTTCAACATTGTGTTTGTAAATTCACCCCTAGTTCTTAGTGGAAAGTAGCTGAGTAACAAACACTTTGTAGACCTATGGCTCAGACACATCATTAAGGTGTGCACAGGTGAGGTCTCTTTTGTGACCCTCCATGCCTCTTCCGAGATTTCCTGCCCAGTGCTCTGACTGCTGCTTGGAGCTATTTACCACCACTGAACCATCTGTCTTGCCCCATCTTAAACTTTAGAAGGTTGGGTAATTATACCACACAAAAACAGACACAACCTCCATTCTGTCTGCTTGGAATCAGGCGTTCAGTGGTCCATACTGGCAACTGTACACTGATTCAAAGGGCAGTGGAGGCAACGAACTTTGGAGAATGCTAAACCCCCTGACCTGGGAGTGAAAGATTCCCCCCCCCCGAAGGGAATCTATCTCAGGTGGGACCCTGTTCCCAGAGATCAGCCGAGACCATCGGATGCAATCAGCATGAGGTTTATTCAGATGCACGGATATCCGGGGCGTCCAAGTCAAAGAACTTGGGCACCCCTGGCTTGGGGCTCTAGGAGTTTTTATGGGGGCAGAAGAGCAGAAGCATGGGGGGGGCCCGAGGGGAGATGCATGGTTACAGGGATTTTATTGGTTAATTTAAACAAGGCCATCATGAGGATGAGGTTATGTTCTCGAATACTGAGAAATTGGATAGAGAGCTTTCTCAGCCCTTATCTGGGGGGAGCTTACTTGGCTCTTGTCTGGGAGAACAGCCAGTACTTTCCCAGGCCAGATATCTGACCATCCTGCCCGGCAATGGCCCTGACTCTTATCTGAGCTCTTATGGGTAAGTTCAAGCCTTATAAAATGGCGTTTCTATGGCTAAGCTGTGCAGAATGCCTAGAGCGGGGGTCTTTCAGGAGAATGTTATGGTATCCCTTCTTCATCATCTCCAACTTCCCCCAAGATGGTTTCACATCTTAGAATGGCTGTTCCAGCTGAGACAAGATTAGACAGTGACGTAGCATCTCTTCTGTGGAGATGCCCAACTGGCCCTGTAAATTTGCTTCTTAAGATCATCTGCATTTTTTAGGTTGTGTAACCCATTAATTTTGTACTTTGCTGTTGCTTCCTTCCTGGTTGGTTAGATCCAAAGGTGACCCAGACAAGAACTAAGGGCCACTGGGTCCCTCATGTAGAGAATGCTGTAAATCAGTAATTCCATCATTGGGATAAGTGGAGACGCTTGCTGTTTTCATCCTTTGAAACATGTCCTATCCTTGCATCCCTTTCAAGGCTGTCTTCAGAATAGCTAAAATCAGAACCATTCCATACCACCCATGCTTGAAGCGAGGAGACAAGATAGTGGCACGATGCATTAAGTGGATCCATGTGTTCAGATGGGCTCCATCAGGACTGACTTAGGGTTCTTCTGTTCTGGAGAATGACTTTGGAAAGCTCTGAGGTCTCTAACGGACTGTGAATAGGAGCTTGGGTCATACACACTAGATGTGTATGCACACTAGATGTCTGTCCCAGTGTACCCCTGGTTTTGGGAAATGCGTAGGTCTGGCCATGATGCTTTGGAGGTTCATCATTTAGTCTGAAGTGTAGCCCATGCTGTGAATGAGTTGAGTCCAATCTAAAATTGTAAGCATTAGAGCAAGATGGAAGTGTAGGGCACAGTGGTGCAGGAGCTCCTTGGCGGTCAGATGTCAATGAAAAGCTCCAATTGTCCAGGCTCTGGCTTCTCAGTCTTCGTCACTGTGGTGTGCAAACTATTAAGGAGCAGTAGCTGCTCTAGGACAGGGACAGCAGCACCAGCCATTCTTTAACTTCTTTTTCAACAAAGCAGAGGATCCTCTCCATTCTTAAAAACAAGCACACACAACCCCATCTCTTACTTAAATGACAGTTCATAAAAGAATGACCATTATAGAGGCTTAAGAGATAGCCCGTGTGGAGGGGGTTGGAGATGTTGATTGCCACTGAGTCACAATCCCTCAGAACCTTTGACTACGTCCCTTGGAGTCTTTGAACAGGGACTTTACACTTCTTTGAAAATTGCGGAGAGCCAGTCAGTGTAGAGATTACAATCAGGAGACCTGAACTAGGGACTGAGCCTACATAAAGCACCCAACTCCTTGGTTTGGGCTGTACAAAGGATCATCTGATTTGTTGCACATGTTGGAAGCTGCCCCCCCATCTTCCCATCCATTCTGCAGACCTGTGGGAGGCGCCGCAAAGGCATGAGAAGGCACTGACTGTGCTGCTTGTGTGGGTCACCCTGGGGAGAGAAGGGTTTGTTCTGAAAACCATGGGAAAGAAAGGGCAGGAGGGGAAAATCTATTGTTTATGGTTTTCCTCTGCAGAATTCCTGGAATGTCACTAAAGGAGCCCCAGGAACCACAGGAAATAATAGGCGAGACCTTTGACTGTTGAATACAAGCATGGTTTTTCCTCCTGGAAACCTGTTTTACAAAGCAGTCTCTTACTGTATGCTGGGTCCTGTGAGCATTTTTTGCTCCATGGCACAGAAGGACACAATGCGGAATGTCCACCTCGTGTCTGTCCCCGACTGAGGAGTCCAGTTTTCCTGTGTATGAATGAAGGCAGTAGCCTGCGTGTGCTGAAATCTCACCCCTCTAGCCTCTGTGAAACACTTGGCAATGTCATCAGTGGGAGACACACTTGTCTTTCACCTGATTAAATGATAGCTTTGGTTTATGAACTTTCCCTGTGTTAGGCTTGTAATAGGACCTTGGTCTGCTTCATGTCCTTCTTGGAGAGCAAAGTATCCTTTATTTGAATAGCATTCTCTTCCTTTGAGGTCGTGACCTTCCCTTCATCCTGCAGCATGTGACAGACTCTGGGATGGGAACTCTAGCTTCCTGCTCTCCCATGCAGCTTGTTTGTGTCATGGCTGCTCAGTGCTTCTGGCCTCATAGGTGCCGAGTCGTTGCTATGCCCACTGGCACTCAGCCGTGTCCGAGCAGCTCTATCAGCTGGTCCCGAGAACTGTGGCCCGAGCTGAGCCCCACAGGATGGTCAGGTAGCAGGAAGTAGATGATCAACCAGGTACATGGTGGAATAGCTGAGGTGAGTTCCTTGCCCATCCTCTCTGGGCCATCTTCTTGTAGTGACAAAGTTGTCTGCGATTCTTGCTGGCAGCCGTCCTAAGCTAGAGAAGTCTTGATGGTGATTGGAGCCGCTCAGTAGCCCGTGTGCCTACACATTTCCTCTTGTTGGGCAGAGACGGGTCTCTCCATGTTAGCTGCCGGCAGTGCTTCTGCCATCACTGGGTCGCCACAGGAGGCTTGTTTCTGTATATACTAACGTTTGCTCTCATCTCTGAAAAAACCCAGACATGACCCAAGCCCCTGGCAAAGAGATGTTCACCTGTGACTGCAGAACAGGGAGCCGCTGTCATTGGCATGGGCAGGATCTGAGGAGCTGTGGCTGTTACTTCCTGGCACCAACTGTGCCCTATGCTGGGCATTCATGTGGCCTTCCATTCCATCCTCACGAGAACCCCTGGTTTACAGCAGCAACAGATTTATGAAATGGTTTGCCCAAACGCACAGCCTCAGCCTTGGCCAGCCTACCTGTAGACAGAGTAGATGGTGGCTAACAGAAGTATGTTGCTTTGATTCTGAGGCTGGGGTTCAGATTCGGTGTCTGGAGGAGGTCAGGTTAACCCATGGCACTCACCCTTCCATGCCAGCACATGGTGGTTAGGACCAACAAGCTCCCTCGAGGTATTAATCCCATGAACACTCTTTCCCGTGACCTAATCCCCTCTCCGAGGTCTTGCCTTGAGAATGAGATTTCTGCATGGGAATTTGAGGGGTCATAGATGTTTAGGCTGAGGACACACAAATTGAGAATCAGGGCTTTTCAGAGCTGGGTCTGGGTACTACAGCACTCGGGCCAGCTGACTTTCCTACTCTTCCTGATGTGAACAAGTGAAGCTGTGGGGGACTCTGATGTGTAGCCTCACCCATGTTCCCCATGTGTAAGGTGAAGTGCCCAGGTGGAGCGGGTTGGTCTCTTGTCCTGCAGTAGGTGTTATGCAGAGAGAGGATATCGCCGAGCAAGAGCTGCATGCGCCCACTGCAGCCAGTCCAAAGCCCCACTCACCTCCTGTTAGAAAGATGGTAAGAGGTTGTGGCTGCATAGACAGGTGAGGAAACCGAGTACAGTGACCTTAGTGACCCACCCTGGTCGTGTTCACCCAGGGAAACTTAGGTGGGGAAACCAAGAATCTAGCCAGGCCCTGGTCCTCTACACACCTATTACTTCCCTTTATGACCCTGCTGGAGAGTCTTGATGCAGCTCCTTAGTTATCTATAACTGTTGTCAGAAGTTTCTGTTCCACCTGGTCCTGTAGCCGTTCAGTCCCAAAGAAACACACAGAGGTCTACATCAATTATAAACTGGTCGGCATGTTAGCTCAGGCTTCTTATTAACTCTTATAACTTACATTAACCCATAATTCTTGTGTGTGATTGCCCCGCCTCTACTTCCTGCCTGGTTGCCCGCCTATACTTCCTGCCTTGCTACGGGCCAATCACATTTTATTAAAGCAATACAATATAAGTGATAGGGTAGAAGACCACTGGCCCACAGTCTACAACTACTGGCAAAATGCCACAAGAGGACCAAATATAACGATCTGTTGATCTCCATTAGCCTGCTGAAAAAGGAGACCTTTTTCCTATTCGTGTGCTTAGCTGTGGTCAGCTGTGCTTCCTGTGGGCTTGATTTATTAGTCAGCTGAGCATCTGAGCATGTCAGGATGGCATGCTCTGGGGCCTTTACATCCCTGTCCCCAAGAGAGTTCACCGTGCAGGAGGGAAAGTGTCACTTGGAAAACACTCCAGCAGGCTAAGAAATGTCGCCTCTGCTGAAGGTAGGGAGACTTCAGGTGGGTGACGTCAGCTGTCAGGACACTTCCTCTTGCTTTCCTCTGGTTTCTGAACACGTCTGTTTAGCTTAGGGTATTTTACCCAGCACAGGTGTTAGAGGCTGGATTGCGAATCTGCTGTGTTGCCCAGCTCCGGTGTTGTAGACTGGACTGTGTACCTGTTAAATCCCCACAATTAAAGTCCTTACTCCTCATGTGACGTGTGAGAGATAGGGCCTGTCAGGTGGTAATTAAGGTTTGTGGAGTCTTAAGGTGGAGCTTATAACAAGAGGAGACATCAAGCCAGTGATGGTGGTGATGGTGGTGCAAGCAAGCCTTTAACCCCAGAGACAGAGGCAGGTGGATGTTTGTGAGTTCGAGGCCAGCCTGGTGAGTTTCAAGATAAGCTCCAAAGCTACACAGAGAAATCCTGTCTCAAAAACTTAAAAGAAAAAAAAAGGAGACATCGAGGCTGTATCTACTCAGAGGAAAGGCCATGTAAGGACAACAGAGTCAGACTTGACCACTTAAAAGCCAAGGATAAGGGCTCTAGGAGAGACCAGACTTGCTGACACCTCTATTGTGAACTTTGGCCTCAGAACTCAATGAGAAACACATTTCTTCTCTGTTTTTGAAGTCACCCAGTCTTGAGGCGGAGACACCCCAGGTTTAGGATGAATGAAGTCTTTATGGCTGTGTAGCAATCTAGTGGGAACCCAACTGGACATGCTTGCCTTGCAAGTCTGGGCTTGCCCGTGGCAATGACATGGAGAGGCCATCCCAACCTTGTAAAGGACCATGGGGAGAGCCGCCTGCTCTGAGAACCAGTAAAATAGCAACTCCTGACTTGGGGAGAGTGTTGTCCTCCTGGGGACAGGAGACAATGTCTGGAGACATTTTGTCACCACTAGGATAGAAGGTGCTACTGGCGTCTAGTAGGTCAAAACTAAGGATGAGGAAAGGATTGTTACACCAAACAGGATGGCTCCCCACAATGAGGGATTGCCCCCAAGCATCTTTTGGGCTGGGGATAAGAAACTGCAGCAAAACTGGGTTCTTTGCCCGTGGCTTAATTAGGGAACAGCACTTCTGAATAGGAAAGCCAGGCTGAGTAGGCGGGAGAACAGAGCAGATGTGAAGCTGAATATCTGCTGACTCTTGCGTGATGCCCGGAAAACTACTGACCTTTGAAGGCTGCCGAGACTATGGAGCAGATTCAAAGGGAAAGGTTGGTGCTGGAGGGTCTGTCTACAGGATGAAGGACTGACTGAGGCTCCTCTCCCTGCTGCCAACCCCCCAGTATCTCTGGTCTCTGCCTTCTGAACCAAGTATCCCGGAGCAGCCACAGGGCAGGAAGAAGAGGTTGCTGCTAACAGGAAGAAGCTGTGCTTGAAGGCCCAAGGGCCTCAGAGGAGAAGTGACCTCAGAAGGAAGAAAGATGGAGACCTGTTCTGAGATGGGAAGGAAGCAAGTGTGTTTGGAGATGGGAGGGAATTGGGACCAGTGGCTGCAAATGCTCAGGGCACGTGCGCCTACTGGAGTTAGGGTTAGGGGAGAGAGAGGAAGGCCTGGGCTAGCGCTGGCTCCTAGAGTGACAGGCAGGCTTCCCCAGGTACTCATAAGGGATGTTTATTAAGCTTTCTGAGGGAAAGTTTTTCGGGTTGGAAACAGGTAAGCAAGCCCTTTTCTGAACCTGAGAGGCTTACCATTTCCTTGTGCTCTCGCTGGGGATCCAGCTGCAGGGCTTGCCTGTGAGCAAAGTTAGGAAGCACCATGAGAGGACCTCCAACCCCGCCGACAGCAGAGAGCATCCACAGCTCAGGGTGGGGGAAAGTAGGGTGCATTCTACAGAAACAGACTGGCTTATTTGACTGTGAGCCTTTCCCACACCTGGGTTGTTGGGACGGAGAACAAGACAGCTTTTGAGAAAGTGAAGATGCAGGACACCCAGGCCAGTTTGAATCTCATGTGACACATTCGCTTCGAAACTGTCCATTTATCTGAAACTCAAGTATGATGGCTTCCTGAACTTTAGCTGGACGCTTACCTGGAGAGAGGGGCTAATGCATCATCATGTCTGTCCATGTGCACAGTCCACGGTCCATCTGTGCTCTGCTGCCTTTTCTGTTTCCTGTTCTGCCTTCTGCAGACCACAGACAAGGTTTTCCTTTTTCTAGCAGTACAGCAGGGAACCTAGAAATCTATGCAAGGACTGGTGGGTTTCCTGGGAGCAGTGGAGCAGTGAGATTGTTGGGTATCCTTTGGCTGACATTGCTGTCCCTAAGCATGTTGGAAGATAAGGAGCAGCCCCATTGGCTGACAGGGTTGGAGGAGGTAAAAACTGGGAGGAGAAGATGGAGAATGGACAAGAGGCAAAGCCAGAGCAAGGCAGGAGGGCAGGTTAGTGGGAGAGTGTCCAGGTCATGTCTGGAGGGGCAGGTGGTGAAGGACTAGCTCAGTCCTGCTCAATGCACCTCACGTAAAGCCTTGCACATTCTTCTCAGCGCCTAAGCAATCAAGATCAGAGTTGACTGTGACCATATTTAATTTACATACCAAAGGTTGACTTTTTTTGCTTGCCTTATCTGTTTCCTGTCTTGCTCCTGTCTGACTTTAGCTGAGTCAGCCCCATCATTATTTTTATAAAACCCCAGGGTTCTCCTACCTCAGAGCCTTTGCACACACAGCCCTTTCTGTCTGAGATGCTTTCTCTTTGTTTCGTGACTTTCCTGGTAAGATTACAAACAAACCTGATAGGACACTGATGACAGACTAAAGTACCATTCCTCTAGAGTCCAGCTTGGCCTTACTTACAGAGTGTGGGTGACCCCAAAACAGCCACATCGCAGAAGGATGACAGTTTCTCCATAGCTACAAAGATAGTCCTCCCTTCAGCTGGCATTCCACACTCTACCGTGAGACCATACCCAGCTCAGTGTGTGTAGGAAGGACTGATGGGACTCTCAGGTTAGAGTCTAATGACCCCTCCGTAAACCTTCTTGAGGACAGTCATCAGGCCTGATCTTGAGAGTCTCCTGTAAGTAGGTAGTCAACGAGTGTTTTGGTGGCCATGGTAATGGCTGATGGGCTATGAGGACAAGATCTACAGCAAGCCTTTATCTCTTTTCTGATTGGCTCCCATTATACCAATGAGGGAACTGAGGGAAACCTGCCCAGGGTCTGGAGCCAGTGTTGCAATGAAACCAGGATTTGTTGCCTATACGGGATGCCCATTTTCGAAGTTTATCAACCTCTGCTCTGCACAGTGGGCATCTGGTACAGAGTGAGAAGTGCTCTCAAGTGTCCCATGTCTTTAGGTGACCACTTTGTCTCCATTTCCTCAGGATGCAGTTCTGAGCCGGTTGTGGTTCCTGATGGCCCTCGCAGCGACTCCGTGGAAGGAAGCCCTTTCCGTCCTCCGCACTCCTCCTCGGCAGTGTTTGATGAAGACAAGCCGATAGCCAGCAGTGGAACTTACAACTTAGACTTTGACAGCATCGAGCTGGTGGACAACTTTCAGAGCGTGGAGCCATGCTCTGCCGACTACAAGGGTCAGGAGTGTAAGGTGAGCACACGGAGGAAATCCACCGAATCCGTGCCCCCTTCCAAGTCCACACTGTCCCGCTCGCTCAGCCTGCAAGCCAGCGATTTTGACGGTGCTTCCTGCCCAGGCAGCCCTGAAGCTGGGACCCTTGCCACAGATGCATGTGGTACTGGATCCAACAGTGCGTCCAGCACCCTTAAGCGAACTAAAAAAACACGGCCACCTTCCTTAAAAAAGAAACAGGCCACCAAGAAACCCACAGACACCCCTCCAGTGAAGGAGACCCAGCAGGAGCCAGGTGAAGAGAGCCCAGTCCCCAGTGAGGAACACCTTACGCCAGAGACAAAGACGGAGCCGGCCACACCTGAGGGCACTGGGTGCAACTTGTCAGAAGAGACACCCCTGGAGCCCACCCATGTGCCCACAGCCACCTGTCCTTTGACTTTGGAGAGGGCAGAAGACATCAACCCTCTGGTTTCTGGAGGTGGCAGAGTGCAGAACTCACCCCCTGTGGGGAGGAAATCAGTGCCTCTTACCACAGCCCCTGAGGCAGTGGAGGTGACCCTATCAGAGAGTGGGGGGCAGGAGGACTTGCCTGCCAAAGGGGTCTCAGTGAGGCTGGAGTTTGATTACTCGGAGGACAAGGGTAACTGGGACAGTCAGCAGGAAAACGCCCCTCCCACCAAAAAGATAGGCAAGAAGCCAGTTGCCAAAATGCCCCTAAGGAGGCCAAAGATGAAAAAGACACCTGAGAAACTTGACAACACTCCCGCCTCACCTCCAAGGTCCCCTTCTGAACCCAATGACATCCCTATTGCTAAAGGTACCTACACCTTTGATATAGACAAATGGGATGACCCCAACTTTAACCCTTTCTCCTCCACCTCAAAAATGCAAGATTCTCCCAAACTGCCCCAACAGTCGTACAACTTTGACCCTGATGCCTGTGAAGAGTCCCTTGACCCCTTTAAGACATCCTCTAAGACCCCCAGCTCACCTTCTAAATCCCCAGCCTCTTTTGAGATCCCAGCCAGCACCGTCGAAGTGGACGGGGATGGCTTGAATAAGCCCGCCAAGAAGAAGAAGACTCCCCTGAAGACGTAAGTTCAAGGAGGGAGGTGGCGAGGAGTCAGAGTGGGTGTGCATTGCTGTGACTTCTGGTCCTGCCTGTGCCTGGAAAAGCCCCAGCTGCCCTCATCCTGCCCCTTGTCGCTGTAATGACACCATTTTTTGTGGCTGTTTCTCCAAGCAGGCAGGCTACATATTTCCTTTCTTTCTGCAGCTTCTGTGGCTGTATCCATCTCCTTATCCCTGAACCCACAAAGTCCTTGATCTTTTGCCTTAATAAATCAGGGACTTGAAGTTTTATGTTTAGCCAATGATGACCTTTCAACTCCAGAGGAATATGAGGAGTTCCATAGAGAAGCAGCAGGCCTGGCTACTTTCCTGTGGGTGGCTAAACTCTTCCCTGGTTAGCATAGGCGTTGCCTTTGGAATTAGTTGGGATTACACCCTTCAGAATCTACAGCATTTGTTTCTACCTGCTGATGTCTCTTTAACTCAGGGGCCACATAGGGCAGCAGGCTGCAGGAGGTCCTGGAAGGAGTACTACTGCTTGCCCTCCAATAAGCCTATTAAAAAAAGGGGGCTCTTTTTTGCCTTTTCACTGGTCATCTTTTTCAAATAAGACTTGAAAGTCTCTATAAGACCTGAAGAGATTGGTGGGACCTAGATGGGGGGAAATAAACCCTACAATCCCTAGGAAGAATGGCTTTTGCCCACAAACACTTGCCAACAATTGTCCCTAGCTGTTTTGTGTTGGTGCCCAGCACTCATTCTGAGAAGTCCACATAGAAATTTATTTGAAAAGTGGAATACTAACCAGGTGCTGGTGGTGGCACACACCTTTAATCCCAGCACTTGGGAGGCAGAGGCAGACGGATCTTTACATTTGAGGTCAGCCTGGTCTACAAAGTGAGTTCCAGAGCAGCCAGGGCTGTTACACAGAGAAACCCTGTATGGGGATGGGGAGAGTGGAATAAGACCCAGAAATGCTTACACTTCAAAGCCATAACTTCTCACCTTTAGAAAGAGAGTCACCTGGTAGGCACTCCCTTCTTCTGACCCAAGATAGTATAGTACATCCCTGGTTGGTTTTTTTCCCCTTTGTTCATCAGAGCTATGAAGGTTGGGGAAGCTGACCCTGTATCCCGCTGTCACTCTTAGTACATGTGGGTCTGTTGGTTTGAAGACTGTCCTGCGGAGGCAGAGCTCTTAGGTACCAACCCTCTGGGTGGTCAGAAGCTTGAGAGGAAGGCAACAACCCTTTCCCAGAAGGCTGGACTGTGCACCCTGGAGCAGAATCCGCTATGGATGGCTGCCACATCCTAACCCACTAGTGCCCGGTGTCTGCAGATTTATCTTTTTGTCAGTTCCTTCTGTCTGTCTCTCTTCTTTGTCTTTTTGTCTTAGGATGGTTGAAGATGTGATGTCTGTGTGTTCTCTGTTGTAAGTAAATTTAATGCAATCTGCCTCTTGCATCCAATGTGGGGCTTCTGCTCGCAACCCTTTTCCTTTCTTCTCTGTGGTGGCTGTTGTATTTCTGTGTAGATCTTGGCAGTGATGGGTCAGAGCTCCCCTGCAGTCAAGGTTACTTTTCTGTTTCATTATGATTAGCACGAGACTGCTTGGTTGTTAAAACATGGTTAGCCAACAGCTGTCTGCTTGTCTGTCTGAAATGGATCCCTTCCCCTGCCTTTTCTTTTCTTTTTTTTTTTTTTAAATCTTCCTCTGAAATCCATATATTGGTTTTTAACATCTAATTCCATTTTTTGTTGTCAGTAGTTGGGCTGGCGGGTGGTTGCGTTCAGTAGCAGATGCTTTCTTATTAAGCGCTGCGTGAAGCCTGGGGCAGAGACTGCTGAGGCTGTTTCTTGTTACGCTGAGAGGCACTACCATTTCGGCTCTTCCAAATTTATGCTTGTAGAAATAGGAGGGAATGTGGGATCCACTCGGGGTGGAACCCATGGCTGAGAATCATTGCCAGAGTGCTTTGGTTCATGTTCTTGGTTACTTATGTCTAGACTGGATGCTAACATGTCTCATGTATGGGTATCTGCCATGCATCAATGCAACTGGCCACCCGTATGCCTCCGGTGCTCCGTACCCTAGCCAGGGCAGAGCCCCGTACCCTAGCCAGGGCAGAGCTGGGGCTCTGAATCTATGTGCCTTCTCCCTGCTCTTACAGGGGAAGCTGACCTGGACCCAGGCTTCTGGCAGCCTTCAGGAGAGCATGGAGGCTCCCAATTCTGTCCTACTCAAGCAGCTGCTTTAGTATTTTCAAATCATTTAGCAACTATAAAACAATTATATATTTATATGCATGAATAAATATATGCCTTATGTTGGGACTGGACTGTTTTTATGGCAAATGCCATAAATGCTGTAAATAACCATTTATGGTATTTTTTTATGATCAAATGCCATTGTTGGAGTGTTTTATTTGAGAATACACAGGGAAGGAACTTGGGTATCAGATTTCTCTACCTACTTAGTTAACAGGAAAAACAGAGGAGGGTGATGGGATTTTAATTGAGGGACCCTGCCTCCTCCACACCTAAGCTCTAGCTTTGCCTGGTTCTAAAACCATAGTGGGGAGAGCTGGACACCAGGATGGGAGGACCAGTTTGCAGGTTGAGGGCTTTCACTTTTGATTATGACCCCAAGAGCATGCTGACTAATGGACCAAATAGCGCTATTTCTGCTCAAACCCGTCCCTTTCTCCTGGGGTCGGTTTGCCCCTCCTCCATCACCATATATGAAGGGGAGAAAAGGGGAGACAAGAGGGTGGAGTGTTATACCCACAGCCAGGGAAAGGTATAAAATACCCTCTTCCTGACTCCTCCTTCAGTCAGAATTCCACTCAGTCTTCCAAAGCAGAAGAACCCACTGTGCTCTGTGTTCCTGTGAGCACAAAGGGCTCCTACATCCTCACAGGATCCAGAACTTTCTGTTTCCATGTGGGCTCTGGCTATTCATTAAGAGCCGTGTCTCCTTGCCCATGTGAAAATTGAATCCTGTTAATTAGTCATGAGCCTGCAGCCCTTCCCCCAGCCTTAGCTGGCTCAGAAATTATTCTCCTCACCACAACTTTGCTGCATGATAGTAAGAACGGTTAGTTAAATTTAGCTGCATTTTTCTGGGTCAGCTCTCCAAAGTGGCTTCTTGTTAAAAGTCTCTAGCTTGATGGATCTTCCCCTTGGGGGCAAAAATAATATCGGCTAAAATGTCAGAATGAGCTTTTGGGTAGGCGGGAGGGCTGGGCGGTTGCCGAGTGGTTGGGAATGATCTGTGACCTCATGTTTACGTTTTGTTTTTTTTTTACAGTGACACTTTTAGGGTGAAGAAATCACCAAAGAGGTCCCCTCTGTCTGAGCCGCCTTCTCAGGTACAGCACTCCCTTGGTCCCTTGAGCATTACACTGCTGACCAGGAAGTTTATGCTGCTTTATTTATACACACACACACACACACACACACACACACACACACACATACACACGTACATATACACATTCCTGCACAATTGCACATGCACCATGCACATGTGTATACATGCAAAACAAAAACCAGGGGGAAAAGAGTTTTCTTTTTTTCCTCTTTATAGCATGGAGTGTTTTGATCCACATCACTTTGGTAGAGAGCAAGGTGTGTGCTGAAAGGAATTAATTGAAAATGAGGGCTGGATTTTTATGGCAGGAATTCCTTTGTCTTTTCTGACTCTTTAACCTGATGAGAACTTGCATCAAGTTGAGATCAATGGACACAAAGTGAGAAAAAGGGTGGAGACTCACTATGTATCAGGAACACCAAATTATGCCATCAGAATTAGAGTAGGAAGATGAGGGACATTTACTCTCTTAAGAAACATGGGGCTAGAGAGCTGCTTCAGCGATTAAAGGTATTTGCTGCTCTTGCTGAGGATCCAAGTTCCCAGCACCCACATGGTGGTTCACAACTGTCTGTACAAGGGTTCTAACACCCTCTTCTGGCCTCTGTGGGTACTGCACACACATGATGTACATACAGGCACACAGGCAAAACCCTTATATACACAAAATAAATCTTTAAGAAAAAGAAGTGGGGGCTTGAATTCATCATGAGTCTATTTTCCTCTTCGTGGTGTTTCTAACAAGCTCATACCATGCCTTATAACCCTCTTCCTAGACCAGGGAAGGTAATCCTCAGGTAGGCTTGCTACCATTCTGGGTTATAAGACAAATTGATCTTCTTATTCAAACCAGCTTCAGTTGCTGACCAAGTGAAAGAACATACTAGGACCTTAGTTCCAGCAATAGGAGACTTCAGGTCCAGCTGTAACTCTCCCCTGGGTTCTCGCTGTATAGTGGCTGTAAAACCCCCTTCTTTTCATAAGAACTGGTGGGAGGACTGTTAGATAGCACAATTGTAAAACTGACTGAGGTGACTCAGATAATCAAGACAGAGACTTATTTATTTATTTTTTTTTAAAAAAGATTTATGTAGACAGAAGTTTCTGTCCCTTTCAGTCCCAACAAAACACACAGAGGCTTATAACAATAATTATAAACTGTTTGGCCTGTTAGCTCAGGCTTATTTTTAACTAGCTCTTACACTTAAATTAACTCATAAATCTTATCTATGTTTAGCCACATGGCTTGGTACCTTACTCAGTGAGGCATTCTCATCTTGCTTCCTCCACATCTGGTTGGTGACTGCAGACTGAGCCTTTCTTCTTCCCAGAATTCTCCTAATCTGGTTGACCCGCCTATACTTTCTGCGTGGCTACTGCCCAATCAGCATTTTATTAAACCAATATGAGTGACAAATCTTTGCAGGGTACAAGAGCATTATCCTACAATAGATTTATTTATTATTCATAAAGTGTTCTGCCTGCATATATGCCAAAAGAGAACACCAGATCTCATTATAGATGGTTGTGAGCCACCATGTGAGTGCTAGGAATTAAATTTAGGACCGCTTGAAGAGTAACCAGTGCTCTTAACCTCTGAGCCATCTCTCCGGCCTTTATTATTTTGTTTTGAGATAGGGTCTCACACTAGTTCAGGTTAGCCTGGTGTTTAACTACATAGCCCAAGCTAGCCTCAGTCTCTTGAGTGTTGGGATCTCAGGGGTGAACCACCATACCAAGGCTTTTTGTTGCTGTTTTTCAGTGCTGGGTGTTGAGCCCAGGACTGTGCACATGCAAGTTAGGCAAGCAGCATACCATTGAGCCACATTCCCAATCCATGGACAAAGGGTCTTACATCCTTTCCCAGTCTGGCCTCACACTCCCAGAAATCCTCCTGCCTCAGACTCAAATATTAGGATTACAGACAGGAGTTACCATGTCTAGCTTTTTTTTTAAATTAATTAATTTTGGTAAAGCCATTGTCACTCTCTAAAATCAACCATTAAAGGAGATCAATAGAGGAATATTTCCTCTGGGGACACTGTGGATTAGAGTCCGGGGGAAGCAAATGGAGGGGTTTCCCTGATTTGAGGGCCATGGGTTCTGAGACTGGGTCAAAGAAGAGGCTGTCCCCTCTCCTCACAGGACTCCACTCCAGCTGCCACGCCGGAAGCACCCCCAGCAATCTCTGCAGTGGTCCATGCCACAGACGAGGAGAAACTGGCCGTCACCAGCCAGAAGTGGACATGTATGACAGTGGACTTGGATGCTGACAAACAGGACTTCCCACAGCCCTCGGATCTGTCTAACTTTGTAAATGAGACCAAATTCAATTCACCCTCAGAGGGTAAGCAACTCGGTGGCCAGCCAGACCCACACCTTGCCTTGGAGAATACTGTCGCTAGGGGGCAAAGAGCCAGGAAAGATACTTGCCACCCAGGTAACCATTACCCGTGTGACAACTTGTACACCTCCCGCTGTCTGCAGGCTAAGGCTTGAGAGCTGCTTCCCCTTGACCACATGATGCCTGCTGAGAACCAGACTGGTCCTCTCTAACCCAGATCCTGAAACCTCACTTGCTTGTTCTTGGCTGGATGACTTCTGATACTTTCTATAGTTTTGAAAGACACAGCTCCAAAGGAACATCGGTCACATAGAACTTTGACTATAGGTCAACCCACCTATGGGTCTTTTGGTACCATCATTGTTCATATACCCCACAGATTGGTCAGACAATATGGTCACACAGTTTAACCAAGCCTGGAGCCAGAGGTTTTCCCCAGGCTTGCTAATGAGGACTTGATTGATTTGGGAAGATCCCAAGCACTTGTATCTCCGTGTCTTCCTTTGTGCTGTGTATTCAGTTTCTGCTTCCTCTCTGATTGTTTGACTTGAATAATTCATGTATCTTAGGACTGGGGTATACTCGGTTGGTGGCGTGCATGTATGAAACCCTGGGTTAATTCCCCACTGCCTAAGTACTAGGTGTAGTGGTACGCACCTATAATCCCAGCAGTCTGGAAGATAGAAACAGTAGAACCAGAAGTTCCCTCTCCTTTTCCCACCTTTGCCTGTCTCAGCCTTTGCCTGGATAGCCACTCCTTTCCCTGCTTGCCTTTGATGCTTGATTTGGGGGCTCTTAGCACCATGATGAAGATGTGTGTGCATTTCTTGCTCATGACTGGCCTGTTTGTTTACTGAAGGCAACAATTCTGATTCTTTTCCATGTCCCCACACTAACTACTCTGAACATCATAGGTGCTAAAGATGGGTTTGAGATAAAAGAAACGCAAGGCCAGGGTACATAAACAGCTGAGCATCGGCTCAGTCAATTTGAACTTTGCAACAGCCATCACCCGCATGAAGTCTAGGGACCAGAGAAGCCTAATGTCCCAGAAGCAGTGAGGGCATTTGGACACAGGCATCTCACTTCCCTCTTGATATCATCTCCAGTTCCCTGCTGGTCCACCTCTCTTGAGCTTGATTTAAAAACAAACAAATTTGAACAGAAAAAAAAAAAAGCATTTAGAAACAAGCTTGGGCTTGTACTGAGAATTAAACACATTTGATCTGGGAGTGTGTGTGTGTTGGCATGTGCTAACAGTCACTAAACCTTCTGACAACTGTTTCTGCAAAAATCCAGCCAATAGGGAGGGCTTAGTGAGCTGACTCGGGGAGTAAAGGTGCTTGCTGTGCCAGCGTGAGACCCTGAGGTCGAATCCCAAGAACCCCTATAAAAAGCCTGGGGTGCAGTCCACGGGTCTGTGATCGTAGCACTCCTGAGGAGCTGTGGGCAGGGACAGGAGACTCTCAGAGGCTCCATGGCCAAGCTAGCCTGCCGTATTTATCTGAAGAAACAAGACAAAACAAGAAAGCCCACCTCAGACAAGTGGAGGGCAAAGAATGGCAAGGTTGCCCTTTGACAGCTATGCATGCACTGTGGTGTGCACACACTCACATTCATACATGTAGACTATATGTACACACACACACACACACACGAGAGAGAGAGAATTCTGAAAATAGGCATATTTAACTTCGAGACAAAACTCTGTGAAGTCTGCCTCCTGACAGTAAAGATTTGAGTGTTGGAGAATCCACCCACCCACATGAAGACACTATGGCTTTAGGGGGCATTGACTTTGCTGTTACCACTTCTGTCACGCTCTGGATGGAGAAGCCTCTCGTTGGGTCTTCCCTCTTGTTCTTTTAGTAAGGACAAGTTCAGCACACCAGACATCGGGGGGCGCTAACGTGGTCCTCAGAGTGAGTCAGCTCAGGGCTGCAGCTGCAGTCTGAGACTTCATCCCTCAGGAGTCACCACAGGAAGAGGAAATGTTGGGGTGGACGTCATAATCACTATTTGAGCACACATGCACAGCCGTGGTAATTCTATAGGAGAGGAGAGGAAAGTGGGGGCTATCATTTTGCACGCAGGGCTTCATTTCCTCTGAGCTCTGTGGCAGATCCTGTAGTTCCCCACTTTAAGACTGAGGAAGCAGAGGCTGCACACTGAGAAGGCCTGAGGTGGTCTGTGTAGGCGCCTCCTGGCTTCATCGTTCTATGCTGTGTGATGAGAGTAGACCAGGCTCCCTGCCCTCATGTGCATGGGTGCTTACATGAGCTTCTCTGCACCATGTGTTTATGGGTGCCCTTGGAGTCCAGAGGACATTTGATCCAAACAGCTGGCGTTTCCAGTGATTGTGAGCCATTCTGTGTAGGTGCTGGGAACTGAATCCCGTCCTCTGGGAGAGCAGTGCATATTCTTACCCACTGAGCCATCTCTGCAGCCCTGAACAATTGTTTTTAGACCCAAAAATCTGCAGTCACTTACAATTGTTTTTAGACCCAAAAATCTGCAGTCACTTGGCCTCCCCTGCCCACTGGGCCTGCCCCTTCTGCTCACATCCAGCAGAGGGCAAGCTGTCTGCCTGGGTGGGCGCCAAGGCTGTCTCATAACAGAGACTGAGAAGAGGACAGGAGAAGGTGAGCATAGTCTCCTCCTCCTCCTGGGCTCTCTGTCCATTTCCCCTTAAGAAAACATCGCTTGAGTTTAAAGAGAAAGGTTAGGTTGAGCAGCAGTAAGTCTGGCTGACATTCTTCAGAGTGTGTAACTAACTGCAGGACTTTTTGTCATTCTTTGTCATGTTACCCAGGACAGTGTGGCACTTGGAGTTTCGTTTTGTTGAATCAGCAGGCACAGAGCAGTTCAGTAAACTGGACTTAGACTTCATTCTAAGAAATGAAGGCGCTTCATTCCCCCGCGCAGGGCACTTCCCTAGTAAAAGCTCTAGCAATTAGATTCTGGCAAACGGTTCATTCCTCTTTGCTCTGTGATGCCACGAGGTGAGGTCATTCTCCCAAGTGGTCCTTGGATACAAGAGGATCCTTTAAACATAACGATGGACCTCTTCAGTGTGAAGTAGCCCTATCCTTCAGTGACTCAGCCTCCCCTGAACTTGTAAAGACAAGTACCACGTGGTGCTAATGGTGGAACTGTTTCTAGCCTGCCACCTGCATGTGGCCTGGTGTGAGAGAGTGCTACTTGCCTTTATCTGCATGCCTGCTCTCTGAGGGTCAGAATTTAAAGCAGATGAGAAAGAAATATTTCCTCCTCCTTCCCTCCCTCCCTCCCTGTACTAAGAATGGTACCTAGGGCTCTGTACATTCCAGGCAAGCACTCCCACTGAACGACATCCCCGGCCCTCTTAATTTTTACCATTTTCAGACAAATGTCTCTTCATTAAGTTGCCCAGGCTACTTTTGAACCTAACTCTGTAACCCAGGCAGACATTGAACCCATGTGCTCTCCTTAGTAACTCTGATCATAGGATCTCAAGAGAGATCTCTAAAACGTCAGCCCCGAAACTACCAGTAGAACCGAGGGAAGTAACCAACCAACAAAGAAACTCTAGAGAAGTGTTGCCTGTCACAGAGAGGGACAGGTGCAGTACAGTTCCAGGGATGTCACTGTGCCATGTCATCCTATGTGCAGCCCTTGAGAGTTAGGAAAAAACATTCCCCCAAACTCCTATGCCTCCAGTGTGAACACAATAGAAGTGCATGGGCCCTCCACTGCAGACCCGTGTGTGGGCACATGACTCCATTTCTTTGGGGCTCATTCACATTCCTAAGGGCAGTAGCTACCACCAGCAGGAAGCTCACAGACTGACTGAGAACAGCTGATCTGTGCCTCACTGGAGACTGGATTTGAAGGCTGATGGTTCCCCAAAACTCAGCACACCCCCTGCCGGGCCAGGCCCTTCAGTCTCCCCCGGTGCTCATCTTGCCTATTTGTTTTCAGAGCTGGACTACAGAAACTCCTACGAAATCGAATACATGGAAAAGCTTGGCTCCTCCTTACCCGTGAGTTCCTCCTTTACCCTGACCTAGCAGCTTCTGTGGGGTTTCCAGCAAGGCTGCACAGGGTCCTTCAGAGTTGGAATGCCAGTCCCCGTTCCTAGACTCGTCGCCCCAGGTCTCTAGTCTGACCACCTTACAGGTCCCTTTTAACCATACATTGATTGTATAGTCAGTGCCCAAATCCACCTGCGCTCTCCTATAGGCCTTGATCGTGGATGGGCTCTCAGGTTCCCCCATAGCCTCTGCTCATGACCCTTGTGACCAGCCAAGAAGAAAGACGCTTTGTCATTTCTGGCCAAGCCCATTGCCCTGTCTCTTTCTTTGGGGGTCTGTCGTAGTTGCTTTTCTGCTGCTGTGAGGGAACACCATGAGCAGTTTGGGCTAACAGTTCCAGAGGAGTAAGAGACCACAATAGCAGGACGATATAGGAGTTTAAACTCTCAGAGCCCGCCTCCAGTAACACGGCTTCCTCCAGCAAGGCCACGCCTCCTAGACCTTCCAAACACCATCATCTGGGCACCAAGTATTCAAATGCCCTAGACTATGGGGGACATCTCATTTAAACTACCACAGGGCCTCAGTGGCAGTGCTCATCACTGGGGTCAGCATGCTGTCATTCCCCCACTCCCTTGTGAGGACTGAGAGTGTGGCTGGCTCACTCTGCATCCTCAGCACTAGCCGGAACAGGGCACATAGCAGCACCAGCGGGTTATTCCTACCTTAGATCTCCATGGGTCCCTCTCTCCCACCCTCCTGGCCCTCTCCTGGTCACCTCCTGTTTTCTCCTCTCTTCCGGGAGTGAAAGAAAACTGAAGGCTTGCTTGTTTCTTGTCAGTGAGTGCTTTCTTCACTTGGGTGGCATACTCAGGCCACTGTGACCAGCTAATGTGCGTGTGACTTTGATTCTTGCAGCAGGATGATGACACTCCGAAGAAGCAGGCCTTGTACCTTATGTTTGACACCTCGCAGGAGAGCCCTGTCAAGTCTTCTCCAGTCCAGATGTCGGATTCCCCAACTCCATGTTCAGGGTATGACTTCTATGATGAGAGAGTTGTGGCTTAGGCCAGAGGCCCCCAAGTCCTTGTATACCTTCCCACTGTTATTCTGACTTCATTCCATTTGCATGTCTGCAGGTAGCCCCTAACTCGGTCTGCCCACAAGGGTACAGATGCATCGCTTATATTTCTGAGGGCCCTTTGAATGAAGGTGAAGTGGCTGACTGGCAGTACCCTCTAGTAGACAGAGAGGTGGGGGGAGAAAGAGTTCATACTCAACTCTACTTGGTCATCTGTCCAATAGGAGCAGTGTGGTACAACATAAAAACTTAAGTCCCAGCTCTGTATCTGGTGGGAGTTACTTGTGCGTCCTATGTCTCAGTTTCCCTGTGTAAAGTGAGAGGAATAAAGTGACCTCTAGGGATTTAGGGAGATTAAAGAGGACTGTCTGTCCCCAGGGTGGTTAAGTGGCAGACATAGGGGACCTGGCTTCCGGGAACGAATGTATGGAGAGCCTATGCCAGAGTGCCTAGCATAATGCAGATGTTAATGTTTGCCTGTGCCAGTGTCTGCATCGTGAATGGTGTAGCCTTTGGTTGGGAAAGTATACAGCATTGCTCCATTACTTAGGTCGTCCCATCCATCACTGGATACTTGCCCTGTGCTGAGCAGGACTGGAAACTCATGTTTTGGTCTTGCCAAAGGCATCTGTATTGTGTCCTTCCCTTGTCAGTGGCCCCTTAAACATGGCTGGACTGTAGCCTGCCTCTAGGTGGATGACTATTGAGGACCAGGCCTTTGTCTTTCCTTGGACACAGACTTGGAAGGGACGTTTTTGCGGGATGTTGAGAACTTCCTAAGAGACTTCTGTGAGTCTTCAAGGAGACGATTCTAATGATTGACTTCTTTTCCTCAGGTCAAGTTTTGAGGAGACTGAAGCCCTTGTGAATGCTGCAACAAAACTCCAGCATCCTGTCACACGCGGCCTGGTCTCCAACCAGGAGCCTCTCTTGCAGGTGCCAGAGAAATCCTCCCAGAAGGAGCTGGAAGCCATGGCCTTGGGCACCCCCACAGAGGCCATTGAGATTGTAAGTGTTGTCTGAGGGGCTCTGTGGCTCCACCCTCTGATGAGGTCATTCCTCACCTGGTTGTGGGGCCCCACTCTGACTCTGGACCACAGCAGTCAGCCTGTGAGACCCTGCATTCACAGTGAGGGAAAGGCCTTCATTTTTCCCATGGTGGCTGTGCAGTTCTTGGTCAAGTGATTTATTTTGATTAGGTGTGTTTTCCATTTTTTTTTCTCCTTGGAACTTGCCTGACAGACAAGCTGGAGTTGTGGTCAGCCTCTCTAGCCTGTATAGAAAACAAAGAAGGGCAGAGGAAGGATCATCCTCCTGGAGGATCAGCTGTGTGTATCCTGGGTCTCAGCGATAGGCGACTTCTCTTGCTCATGGTCCAAGGCTTCAACTTCTCCTCGTCCAAACCCTCCTGAAGCCTTGCAGAACCCGTAGCCCTGAGATGGGGCCTCACTGTCCCCATTCCTTGCATGTTACGTGTGCTCTCCCTAGAGTGTGTAATATTCACATGAGAGTCTTCCACGTGCCTTAAACCAAATTGGCTCGATTATATATTTTTCTTTTGCCTTCCTCCTAGCAATCTATCTTCATGTAAGTTTGAAACTGTTTGATTTGGTGTGTTGCTTTTGTTCTATATTAGGCAATTTGATCTGTCTCATGCTACAGACATTCACAGAGCACCTACTATGCATATGGCAGTTGGATGCTGGGTTGAATACTGGAAACACAATTAGTGAGCAGCAAAAGGGTCTAGATGTGACTCGATCTCGCATATAAATCCTGTGACAGACTTGGCCGTGGTTCATTCCCTGCAAAGTTGCCCTCCGAATTGGAAGTCTTTCTAATCTACGAGGAGTTCTCTTTTTGTTTGAAATCATCTTTTCACTACTAAAAATGGCCCTTCCTCAAACTTTACATCCCTTGATATTTATCCTTGGTGCTATTTCTTTGATGGACCTATGTTAGCATTTGAAAACCCATCAACTAGCTTGCCTCCCACTCATGGAGATTTTCAGATAAAAAAGCAGTGTTTATGTGGCTTTCACTGCTCTGGCTCGGAGACTTTGACCAGGGGAGGGCTTTGGGGAGGAGGTGCGGGGCCTGCCAGTCTCAGTCCAAATGGCAATATGAGTATTGGCCACTAATTGATGTTCTCTTTAGCCTTAATGCAGCAATACGCAGTGTATGGGTGTGTGGTCCTTGCTTGAAATCAATATCTTTCTACTCTCCTCTATTTTCCATTTTCCTCTCTGCCGGCCTTCAGACAGCTCCGGAGGGTGCCTTTGCGTCTGCAGATGCCCTCCTCAGCAGGCTGGCCCATCCTGCCTCTCTCTGTGGTGCACTTGACTATCTGGAGCCTGACTTAGCAGAAAAGAATCCCCCAGTATTTGCTCAGAAACTTCAGGTTTGTAGCCCCTATGTGACCTTTTGGGAGTTTGTCAAAACCTCAGTAGAAAATGAACCCCTGAGCCCAATTCAGCTGAGGCTGAGGCAGTACTGGGCATGCTCCTGTTGAAGTATTTCATCTCAGACACTGATATATGTGTGTGCTATAGCCAGGATGCCAGAATTATACAAATTGTGTGATTACGTACTGAGTGGACTGTTTCTATTTCTATTGTGAAATTGGCCCCAATAGTTATTTTTCTGATGTATTGATAGCCCCACAGGCAGTATTTATGATTTATTCACTAAACCGAAGGTATCAGGTCAGGCCAAGCTGTTTAAATACATAAGACAATCTCAGATTCCCATTGAGACAACATCTGGACTCCATCTTTTTTCTGGAATACAAAACAATTATCTCTATTGCGGAAATTTAACAGCTTAATTTGCGATCTCCCTGGACTAGGAAGTGAGGCCGACCTAGAGAGGTTGTTAGCAGGCCTCTTGAGAGATGCCTGGCTGCTGACAGCAAGCGCTGGTCAACTTTAAAAAAAAAAAAAAAAAAAAAGGGAAAGGAATCAAAAACTGCCGTAGAGTAAAAACTGCTGTCCTGTTTGGAAAATCGGTTTCCATCCAACTGCATGATTTTTCTTGACACACCTTCAAAGGGGTGGGGTTTTGTTGTTTTGTTTTTCCCAAAAAGGAAATTAATCCCCTGTTTCATGATCTGCTGAGGTGCTGGTTGTGAGAGAAAGCTGAGCGTATGTTTTCCCACGAACGCTTCATATGCATTTATGTGGCACATTCATTCCTGGATGTGGAAAACCTTCTGTCTGTCTTGATGCCTTTCCCTATGGTCTGCTCACCCCCTACCCCTCGGGCAGGAGGAGTTAGAGTTTGCCATCATGCGAATAGAAGCCCTGAAGCTGGCCAGGCAGATCGCCCTGGCTTCCCGCAGCCGCCAGGACGCCAAGGTACCTGTTTGCTGCTGCAGTGCACTGCCTTCTGGGAATGCTGTGTGTGCCACGGGGCCCCAGGGCTGCTTTGCTAACCACTGGCCAGGCGGGCGTTCTGGGTGTCCCATGGAGTGTGATTTCTCTGAAGCTGAAAGTGTAACTCTTGCACAAACACACCCTGAGCACATGTGTGGGGCTGAGGGAGTGCAGCCGGGCAGAGGAGAGTGGGAGAAGCCCCCACAGGGCACAGGGAATAAAAAAGGCTTTGAGCGAGTTATGTCAGGCTAGTTATATGTAAAACTGGTTAGTTCACCAGGACCGGAAGAGAATCTCCCTTAGCGTTCGATGCCCTTTGTCTCTCTGTGGGATAAAGTAATTTGTAACTTTCCTGTTTTCTGGAAGTTTCTCTCTAACTTTACTCAGAGGTGATAAGTAGGAAGTAAGAACAAGACTTGCTCCAGACATTGAATGGTGATCTAGACAAGGACGAAGAGACACAGTTGACATCTCAGGCTGCAGGGCACATCCTCTCCATCAGTCACTCTGTTGCTAATACAGAATGGAAGCATGCAGAGAAGTGGCCTATCCCAGGAAGATGCTTTTTATGTTTTTTCACACAATGGGTAGCAGGTCATTTGGTTCGCAGACCAGAGCCTGCCAGCCCTTGATTTTTGCGTGGAATGTGATGTTGATAAGACATTCAGAGTCTTCTCTCTGCCTCTAGGCCTAGGGTAATGATTCCTATGGTAATGACATGTAGGTGGCATCTCACCCTCAAGTTGCCAGTGAGCTGTGACCTCAGTCCTACTCTGCCCACCCTGAGTTTGACCAGCCAAGTGAATTTGATGTTGGACCAGGGCAGAACCCCGCTTTGTTCTGTAGTAGGGGCCTTGAATGAGTTAGTGAACCTTGCTGAGCCTCAGTTTTCCAGTCTCTGAGATGAGGTTGGTTTGCCTGTGGTGGGGAAGACCAGGTTTGTGGGTGGTAGCCTTGTGCCTGCACATCCAACATACCAGTGTGCCGTTAGCAAAAGGGGCTGCGACGAGCCAGCACTTGGCTTTCGTCTGCCACTCAGATCTTCCACAGTGCTTCTCCTGGGGGAGCAGAGCTAAGTCTCACTTGACAGATTGAGAATCGGGGCCACCTATCCAGAGTTCGCCAGCCTGTGGGGGCTAGAACTAGGGTCACCAACGGACCGGCCTGTTCCTCTCTACCTCATAGAGCAGATCATTTGTGAGGATCTCCCAGCTGTGGAATAGGAACAGAAATCCCAAGCGCCCACACATAGATCTCCCTAGCTAGAGCCCAATGGTCCCCTCCTGGAGACCGGAGGTGGTCGTAGTGTGGGTGTCCAGACTGGGAACAGTGGAACACAGGGCAGGGACAAGAAACAAAACTCAGAGGCGTCTTTGTCCTTGTTGCCAAAGTATAAACTTGAGCTGAACTGCCACAAAAGGGAGATTTTCAGAAAGCAAGCTGAGGACCCTGTTCCCCACCCATGCCCACAACCCAGCCCTGCCAGATTTATTTCTTGATAGAATAACTTTAAGGTAGAGTGAATTGCCTAAAGTGTGGCTGCTGTGGGGGCTGGAGAGATGGCTCAGAGGTTGGAAGCTTTAGCTGTTCTTCCAGAGGACCCAAGGTTCAGTTCTCAGCATCCACATGGCAGCTCACAACTGTTTGTAACTCTGACACCCTTACACAGACAGACATGCAGGCAAAACACCAATGCACATAAAATAAAAATAAATAAATTTTAAAAAGTTTGACCATTGTGCATACGGTCAATATTATGTCCCGGAGAATATTAAAGTAGAATTGGACATATTTTGGTAAGTAGTTTGGGCCAAGTACAAAACCTCCTAGAAGGAGAGTACTCTGCCCCCTACGAAGATGCCAGAGATAGCTTTCAGAAGCTAAGAGCTGACATCCTGTCTCTGGCAGCCTCAGAACATGTGGTCTGGTTTGCTTTAGATGGCACTGCCACACAGAGTGCAGGCTGAGAGGAAGAAAGCGCTCTCCACCCTGCTGTCCTTCAGAAGTAAGAGCTAGGGAAACTGTCCAGGAAAAGCTGGCACCACTTTGGGGGCAGGGACATTTCCTATAACAATATGTGTCACTTTTGGAAAATACCTGGAGATCACAGAGCATGGAAAATAGATGCTCCAACTGTAACCAGCCAGCCCCTGGGGGATCTGTTGACCTCATTCCAGGGATTCCCCTTGTGACCTTCTCTTCTGTGTCTGTGCTTGGTGGCCCCTCTCTGCCCTGGAGTCTCAGATGTGGGTGATGAAGTCCCATTTTCCTGGCACACCACTCTAAACCATTATTCACTCTGAGTTCAAGGCAAGCCTGGTCTACAGAGCTAGTTCCAAGACAGAGAAACCCTGTCTTGAAAAACAAAACAAAAGACCCCCCCCCAAAAAAAATCATGGATCATAAAAAATGGAATCACTTGGAGGAAGGGAATAATTTTGAGGGGATGAAAATTCAGAGCAGCCTTGAGGTGGATGGTGCTGGGTCAGCCTCCACAGAACTGCAGTGAGCAGCTCTGTGTCCTCCTGCTCAGAATCAGTTAGAAACGGGGTGACGTCTTTAGGAGCTGGGGCTGGTGTCCGCTGTGACTTTCTTTTTATTTTTTATTATTTTAAAAATATTCTTTGAGAATGTCATGCATGCATACAATGTATTTTGATCATGTTGCCCTTCCAATGCCTCCTGGATTGCCCCTTTCCCCTTCTCAAAGTCATGTTCATACACCCCGTCCCGCTTTATAATGGAAAAAAATATTTTTATATTTTAACTCCCACTTCCTCTGGGCTGTAGTTTTATTATTCTGTTTCTCCCACTTGCGTCCATTAGTCTTCCAAGAAATGAGTCTGAGTAAGCCCTCTGAATACGTAATGCAGCAGCCCTGAGTTCAGTGCCCAGCAGTCCTGTCTCTAGCCTTCCAAGGTATGGGTAGCCAGGCATATTGGCAAATTTTGCATGCATGACCAACTGGTTGTAAACTCTAGACCAGTTGGCCTGGATAAGGGGGCCCCAAGATGGAGATGGAAGATGGAAAGAAGTGTTTAGGCAACTAAGGAAAATGATCACCCAAATGACAAGCTTTAGATTGGGAACAGTCCCCACACAGAGGACGAGCCTGTGTGGGATTCCCTCAAGAGACCTGGCTTAGATGTGCAGGTACCTAGGGTTGACGGGAGCTGGAGCAAGAGTGGGTGTGTACTGTTGAGCCGCCCAGCATCCGGTCAAGGGCAGTGGATTGTTGTCAAGGATCCCAGCATCATTCGTGGGCTTCTCATCTCACAGAAGTCACTCCTTCCTCACATTTGATGCTTAGTCCAAAGTTGGGACCCATCCCTGGAAGCCACAAAACAGTCCGAAGAAGACTGACAGAGGACTAGTTGATGGGCTTCAGTTTGCTCTCCAGCTCAGAATCTGTGGTTGGAGCCTATATTTTAGCCTGGGGGCAGGGGCTGAGTCTTGACGTGATGGACAGGCACAGCTACATGATATCTAGTGATGATACCTTCCACGGAGTGGGGCCAAGTCTCCAAGTGTCTCATCTGGGCTTGCCACTCACTCCTGCGCTTGGAAACCGCCTGCTGTCTGATTTGGACGTGTAGCATCCGACTGAGGTCCTTCTCCTGCCTGTATGATGCCGCACGGCCCAGATACCTCCTTGGACCTCAAGCCTTAGCTTGGTTTTCCTGGTGCCTGACCTCACCTGTGTGGCCCTGAAGTTTGCCTCCTGCTGCTGTGGAGACAGTGCCATGATGACAGTGTCCTATCCCCAAACCCTAAGGCGAGAACCATAGGCCTGAGTGCATGGCCCAGAAATCTGAAAGAGAGATAGTGGCCTGAGGAACTTCAGTTTCCAGGACTCAAGACGGGCATAGAGGGTTGAAGGTGGCAGCAAAGATCTATGCCTTTGGAACTGGTGGCGTTTTAGCCTGCGTGAAACAGCAGGTCTAAGTGTGAGAGAAAGGGCACTGGGTATAAAAATAACTGATCTTAAAATATTAGTGAGAGACAAACCTTCACTTCACTTGGAAACATTTGTGGCTTGAAAGGAAGACCCGAGGTGTGGGTCCTGAAATTCATCATCCCACAGATAACTGGAGGAGGCAGGGAGTCGAGTGGTCCCGAAACTGTTTGTTTCCTGTTTGAAGATGCAGAGCGGTTGTGGATGAAGGGTGGCACCTGGGGTTTGACTCCTGCATCCGTTTAGAAATCTGTGTTTAGTTTTTCACCCCTTCCTTGTTTTACAAAGGACATCAGGCACATTGACCATCTCTGATGTGTCCCTTGGTCATATTTAGCTCCTGCCCTGTGTGATATGAAACCCATTTTCATTCTTTAATTCTTTTTCTCTCGCACTGTTAGGAGCTGCTTTACTTTGAGGTAAATTTGAATCTCATTTGGAAAAACCTTTAGGCCCCGCCTCTCACATCCTGCATCTGTCTTCAGAAGTTCTAGACTGAGTTTAACAGCTCCAACATCCTATTCACTTTGAAATTTTATTTTTTTTCTTAGATTTTTAAAAATGTACTTTATGTTTATGGGTTTTTTACCTGTCTGCATGTATGTGCACCATGTGTGTACCTAGTGCCCATAGAGGCCAGAAGAGGGTGTCAGATCCTCTGGGATTGGAATTACAAAGTGAACCAACATACGGGTGCTGGGAATTGAACCTGAATCCTCTGGAAGAGCAGCTAGTGCTCTTGACCACTGAGCCATCTCTTTAGCCCCCTCCTAGCTCCATTTTTTAAAGGGCACATTTTGAAGAGAATGAAGAATAGTTTGTTTTTCTTTTTAAGTTCTCTATCTTGTGTTTGTGAACTTTCCTAACTGCAACTACTGAGTAGCGACTTCGGGCTGTGCTTTTCCAGTTACTACTGGGACGTTTTCTTCCGTGAAGCAGCGTCTTGCCAAGAGCAGTGGTAAACCCTCCACGCGGAGCCTCTGCCCTGCCGCCAGGGACTGGTAGCTTGTGCTCTAGATAGATGTCTTAGAAACAGACTTCCCTGGGACCAGAAACTGAGAAAGACATTCATGGCCTCCCATCTGACATGTGAACGGAGTCTCTGTTCTGGTTGGCCAGGTCTGTGTGGTCCTAGCTCTGACAGCTGATCGTGTGACTCACTTGAGCGTGAGTCCGGGCATTTCAGGGCAGGCATGAGCAGTGAGATTCAGGTGGTCCATGAGTACCATTTGAGGGTAAGCCCAGTTTTGAGGGTCAGCCAGGTCAGTGAGTCGCTTGAGGGTTAGCTCAAGATCTCCAGGGCAGGCAGGGACAATGAGCAGATCCCAGCAGGTGTTTTTCCAGGACAACTAAACTATTGTGTGCACCTTGCATGTGAACACTAATGGTTCTACACTGTCACCTCCAGTCCTATCCATTGCTCTTCTACCTGCATTTTCTATCTCCCTTTTTAGGCCCTTAGCCCTGGTACTCTAGTGAGGAGCGGTAGGGCTAGCAGTTCCTGTGTTTATAAGCGTTCTGCCGCTGGGCCTTCAGCTCCACCCCTTCCCATGCCCACTGAAGCTCTCGTCCTCTCTGTGCACTTCTCAGTCCTCGCCCTCCTGTCTCCTCGCCCCTGTCTATAAAACTGAGGTGTTATGTTCAGTGCTCAGTTCTTCCTCCTAGTTCTCCGAGGATGGAGCAGTCCCACTCTGCCCATTAGGCCACCACCGCCTCCCACTGCAGCATTGACCTGTATTCTAATGAGGGTGGAGGCTTCGGCAGCCATGCCAGCACCAGGAGGTTAATGCATAGGACTGAGAGTGGTTGATTGGATGTTTTTGTTGCCATGGGGATAGGCTTGACAAGCCTGGCCATGCTGGTTGACAATGCTCCTAACACTGTGTTTCAACTGTGTTGCAAGTTGCTTAATGTTCTACGTAAAGGAAGAATAGCCATATGTACCCCCTTTTATCAGTTGGGTGGGCTAGGGCATCGCATTGCTTGCTGTAGACTTCGTCAAGAAATGCAGATAGATACTGTCATTGACCCCAGCTTTCCTCTTCGCTATTATAGAGCAGACTAATGGCAGCATCTCTCAAACCCAGACAAAACTGGTACACTAGTAGGCTTCAAATTTTGGGCAGATAACATCTTTGTAAACTGAGCCATATGAAAAGCAAATTTAAATGTGGGCAGGTCACAAAACTGATCTAATCTTCAGATATTCAAAACCAGGCAATATAGATCAGCATTCAGAATCAGTCTCCAGCAAGACTTTATTTTGGAAGTGGGGCCAACAGAATAATGACTGGCCTTTGCTTACAGTGCCTAGTTGGTTTGGCATCTGATAAATGGCCGTGATAAGCAGGCCACAGACAGGCTGAGCCCCCAGGGCTCCTAGTTACAGAGGCTGCCATCTCATTAACATATGTGCAACATGAAGGCTTTCCATCCCCTGGACCTGGCATTACCCCCATCTGTGAGTCTTTGCATTTTCTCATGCCTCCAATGTTCTTTGTTTCAAAACCATGCAGCTGAGCGGTTGAATGCGGTTCTCAAGGCCATGCGTGCAATCCTATCTGTCATGCCATTAGTGGTGACTGTCCTATTTCTTTCTCTTTTTAATGAAAAACAAAACCACCCACAGAGGGAAGCTGCTCACCCACCAGATGTCTCCATCTCCAAAACTGCCTTGTACTCCCGCATTGGGCCCACCGAGGTGGAGAAACCTCCGGGCCTTCTGTTCCCGCAGCCAGACCTGGACTCTGCACTCCAAGTTGCCAGAGCAGAGGTATGTGTAACATGGAGGGTCTGCTTGTTGTCCCCCAGCCATTTTAGTCCCAGAGAAAAAAATCACACAGAGGTCTCCATAAGGTTCTAAACTGATTGGCCCATTAGCTCAGGTTTCTTACTAGCTCTTATAACTTATATTAATCCGTTGTTCTTATCTATGTTAGCCACATGGCTCGGTACCTTTCTCAGCAGGGCAGGGACAAATCCTACCTCTTCGGTGGTCTGTGCAGGAGTGCCAAGGGAGCTTCCTGCTCCCCAGAATTCTCCTGTTCTCACCTCTACTTCCTGTATGGTTTTCCCACCTATACTCTCTGCCTGGCCAATCAGCGTTTATTTAAAAAATGATTGACAGAATACAGACAAGTCTCCCGCACCAGGTATGAGACCTGTGATGTCAAGGGCCATCCATACTCTTGACACGGGGATAGGGCCTGAGTCTACTAGCTGTCAATAGCCGTATTTACCCATGAAGCTGCTCTTTGGAGACAGACTGTCCTCTAAACACTGCAAGCTAGCTGAGTGGCACACCATGGGTTCTGATCTGCCTAGTTACCATGCTAACTAACAGGCATGACTGACGTGCTGTAAACAATGCCTCATCATGGTATTGTTTACACACACACACACACACACACACACACACACACACACACACACACACACCAATGGTCCTCAGGTATTATTTCTCCTGCTTGGAGAATTCTCTGGGTGGAATCTTGGTTTTATGTGAGATGTTTTCATCCTGTGTGTGTATGATGTGTCCTGGATTTGGTCGGAACTGAATGCACTCATCTGGGCTCTGCCTGTCTTAACCTTAGGTTATCTCCAAGGAGAGAGAAGTCTCAGAGTGGAGGGACAAATATGAAGAAAGCAGGCGGGAAGTGATGGAAATGAGGTCAGTGGAGCTCAACCTTCCTGCTGTGACTTCATGGCAGTTCATGCTGAGGTGTCCCCACCTCCAGCAGGGTCTCCTATAGAAGAATTTCATTCTTCATTATTATTCAAGGCTCATATTTTTACATGGGAGGCTTTTTTTTAAAGAAATTTTCTTTTAATTATTTTATTTTATTTTGAGACAGGGTTTCTCTGTGTAGCCCTGGCTATCCTGGAACTTACTCTGTAGATCAGGCTGGCCTTGAAGTCACAGAGATCTGCCTACCTCTGCCTCCCACGTACGGGGATTAATGGTGTGCACCGCCAATGCCCAGCTCATTATTCATAATTATGTGTATCTGTGTGTGGTGTTTGTGCATATTAATGCAGATGCCCTTGGAAGCAGAGGAATCAAATCCCTCCCCAAAGTTGGCGCATAGCTGAGAACCACCTGATATGGGTTCTAGAAACTGAACTTGGCTCTTCTGGAATAACATAAGCTCCTAACTGCTGAACTAACTCCTAACTCTTTAGCTTCTATACGTGTTTTTAGAATAACACTGTACATGAGATAAAGAATCCAGATAAATGTGTAGACAGTGAAAGTGTCTCCCCCAGTTCCAGTCAGCTTGCGTTCCTGTGTACATTTCCAGCAGCAAGCAAAACACATAGAGCAGTGGTTCTCAGCCTTGCTAATGCTGTGACCCTTCGATACAGCTCCTCATGTGGTGCTGACCCCAACCGTAAAGTTATTTCAATGCCACTTCATAACTGTAACTTTGCTACTGCTGTGAATTGTAATATAAATATCTGATATGCGATCCCCAAGCGGGTGGTGACCCACAGATTGAGAACCACTAACCTGGATGATCACAGCCTGTTTTCAGGTCATCATCACATCTTCCTGAAACCTCATTCTACTTCTGCCCGCTGCTTCCCGCTGCTTCCCACTACTTCCAACTGTTTCCCGCTGCTTCCCACTGTTTCCCACTGCTTCCTAGTACTTCCCACTGTCTCCCACTGCTTCCCACTGTCTCCCGCTGCTTCCCACTGTTTCCTGCCACTTCCCAGTACTTCCCACTGTTTCCCGCTGCTTCCCAGTACTTCCCACTGCCCACTGTTTCCCTCTGCTTCCCAGTACTTCCCAGTACTTCCCACTGTTTCCCACTGCATCCCATTGTTTCCCGCTACTTCCCATTGTTTCCTGCTGCTTCCCAGTACTTCCCACTGTCCCACTGCTTCCCACTGTTTCCCGCTGCTTCCCAGTACTTCCCACTCTCCCTCCCTCCCCCTCCCCCGCCCGCTTCCCACTGTCACTTTCCTGATGACTAGATTGACCAGGTGAATCCTGTGTCCACAGAGGACTGTTCTTACAGAGGGCTGCTTTCACCTCCTCACTATTCATCCGGGGAAGTTGCCAGGCATGGTGGCTCACGCTTTTAATCCCATCACTTGGAAGGCAGAGGCAAGCAGATCTCAGTGAGTTTAGGGTCAGCCTGATCTCCATATGTGTTCCAGGGCAGCCAGGGTTATAGTACAGATCCATTAAAAATGCAAGGAAAGGCCAGGCGGTGGTGGCGCACGCCTTTAATCCCAGCACTCGGGAGGCAGAGGCAGGAGGATCTTTGTGAGTTCGAGACCAGCCTAGTCTACAAGAGCTAGTTCCAGGACAGGCTCCAAAGCCACAGAGAAACCCTGTCTCGAAAAACCAAAAAAGAAAAAAAAAGCAAGGAAATAGCAAGTAGCATTTATCTACTTTGAGGAGCACACACTCTATCAGAGCAGACAATTCGGAGCGAATGTTAGGGAGCTTCAAGAGCGAACACCAAGAGAAATCAGGAAACGCTTCCTGGAGAGGAGAACATTTGAATTAGATGCTGAGAAACAGATTCTATGTGGTTGAAAGAGAAGAAGGAAGCAAAACAACCTGGACTACACACTTGGCACGAGAAAACCTAGATCAAGGAAGAGCTTGTCTGTCCATGATAAGCCACTGTGTCCATGAGCTGGCTAGACGGTGGTAAAGGTCACGGAGGCGGTGAGACCTGGGTGTTGGAGGCTCCAGGTGGAAGATGGGGCCTTTTGTTTCACATAGTGGGCGGTGGAGATGCTGCAGAGGTTGAGCTGTGTGCCAGGAAAGCAAACCTGATGACTGAAAGGGAGAGTACAGAGGGTGCGAGTCTTACCTGTGGGATGGAGATTGACACCACCCTGTTACCACAGCTCAGCGCGCCTTTGCCTCTTTTCCAGGAAAATCGTGGCTGAATATGAGAAGACCATCGCACAGATGATCGGTGGGTGTCGTGACCGGGGTGATGAGGCCCAACTGTGGGGAGCGGGGAGGACAGTGGGGGTGGTGGGGATTGGGCGGCAAGGCTCGGGGCCAGCTCCTCTAAAAGCAGCTGTACTTTGACTCTATCCTGAAGATAACCACAAGAATGGGCTTCATGCTACCCAGTGTCTCTGTAGCCCTCACTTGCCCAGTCGGGGTGCTCTCCACCATGTCAGGACAGAGTCTGGGTTTGGCCACTGGGATGGGTGAGGAATTGGATTTTGCTTGCAGAAAAGCATAGAATTAAAACCTCTAAACCCTAATTTAGTTTAGAGTGAAATGATTAAATATCCATATGCATAAATTTAGGGCTAGAATGGAACTTGTGGCAACTCCCTACCCAATACCCTTCCTCTGTGGCTGGCGAACCCTGTTAGCCAATCCCAGCTCTCCCTGAGATAGGACACCTCCATCAGAACACTGCATCCCTGGCAGCCAGAGCTGACAGATGCTTAGGTCTGCAGAGAAAGAAAGACCCGCACTAGCAAGTGGCACACAATGACTGGCCTTGCTTTCTTCCTCCCTTCCTCCCTCCCTCCCTTCCTCCCTCCCTCCTTCCCTCTCTCCCTCCTTCCCTTTCTTTCCTTCCTCCCATCCTCCCTCTCTATAATGAATGTCTTGGAGACAATCCAAAGTCCAGTTTTTTATAGTAACAATCTTGGGTGTTCATGTTGGTTTATGTCTAGCTATCTGTTTATTTGCTTAGGTTCGTGATAATCCGTTTTTAAAAATAATTTTACCCACCTAAGGATTTGTGGGGTAAACACGCAAGTCACTGTCAACCAAGTGCTCATGCTGGACATGCACGAACAGGTCCCCTAGGAGAACCCCTAGCAAATGTTTGGTCTTTTGAGTTCCACCTATCTGTAACTTATTTCAAAATAAGCAGCACAGTAGCAGGAAGGCCAATGGCTGAATGGCTCACACTCTCAGGAGTGCGACTATGGCTCACATTAGTGAAGCCTTCACCTGGAGCCCCCGAGGCACATGCAGTCCTATCGATATGGATGTATTACATCAGAACGAAATTTATGAGCACATGGATGAGATAAAAACCTTCAAACTCTGGGGTCTATAAGTGCTGGCAAAAGCACCGGAGAGGAAGTGTGTTTCTCTGTGTGGAAAGGGCTCCCAGACCCTTGGACTCCTGGTGTCTTGGGACGTGAATGTCCTTGAGATGGCTCCTGAGGGAAGGCTGCCACAGCCAGCTTCTTGCACACAGCTGGGGACTTGGAGAGAAGCAGGAGTCCACCCTGGAGGACTCCAAGCATCAGGGGCTTCTCTGGCTGGCCTCTCAGGGCAGTCTGCCATCATGGTAATAGAGAGGTTACTAGATGCCAGTGCCTGCTTCTTAGATAAATTGCAGCTGTCAGAAGGTAGAACATTTTGGTCTTCGACAATCAGAGAAATGGGTATCCGGGGCATGGTGTATTTCCTGTTTAGACTCTAGAACAGTTTTCTCAAGAGAACCCCCAGAATTGGTCAAAGAGACTTGGTGTCAACATCTCCAGCTTCTTTCTCATTCACTTTCCAAAGCTTTTCTAGTCGAGAAAAATTGTATGTCAGTTGCTATGGAGGGTCACTGGGTGAGACCACTAGATAGTTCCGGGTCCACATAGACAGCCTGTGACATGACTGGGAAGGTGGGTGGACCTGCTTGCCGTCTAGGAAAACAAATGTCTTCACTTAAACACACCTCCGGGTCTCGTCTGGATCCCGTGTTTCCATCCTGTTTTTATTCCACCTGCCCAGCAAGGAGAACCCAGACCTGAGAACTTGGCAGCGTAGGGCCAGAGTGAATGTGGAAGTGTTCCGAAGTAGACCGTGGTTCTTCTGAGCCATGTGGCTCTCCAGTGTTCCACACCTCCTCATCCCTCCTCACCAGCTCCTCTGAAGAAAGTGTGCCTTGTTAAAAACTCAGTGCTGGCTCCTTGGAATTTAGGACCAAAAGGACCCCCTGTGCTTTCTGCATTCCAGATCGTTGCGATTTTTTCATTTCTGCTTTCCTAACAACTGCCCTGATTATCTGTTTTGCTTCCATTTTCTGTTGCTTCTTCCCCTTTGCTTGCAAAACAAGCAGGCAAGCCTGGTAAGTAAATGCTCCCCATCCCCACCCCGTCTGACCCCTACCCACTGCAACCCTTTGTGTTTCGTTTTTCTGGTTTGGTTAATTTTGCTTTTGTGTACTTGCTGCATCCCCCATCCTATTTACTAGTGATTTGCCCGCAAGCGCCAGAAAACCGTATCAGGGTTGTGAGTGCAGTGTGCCTTGGGCTGACCCTGATTTCCTGACTTTAGGAGCCTAGCTTCATCGGTCATGCAGATTTGTGCCGTGTTGCCATTGCCTGGCTCTCCTGGGAACTGGGCAGTTCTATTTTTAAAAGTGACCGAAGGAAAGCTGAGGTTAGGCGACATCTTAGATGCAGGAAATTGGATGGACTCTGATAAATGGCTCCTTCAGCCCATTTGGTGAAATGTGTACATGAACACAGATCAGCTCAGAGTGGACACTGTACGGCATGCTGGAATAAAAGAAACAGCTAAAATCCGGGCAATAAAAACTAGTGACACTTGCAAATGCTCTCCTTTAGGAGTGTGGATGTAGCAAGTAGATTACTCGCGTTAGAAAGTTCTCTGTAGCCGGGCGGTGGTGGCGCACACCTTTAATCCCAGAACTTGGGAGGCAGAGGCAGGCGGATCTCTGTGAGTTCGAGACCAGCCTGGTCTACAAGAGCTAGTTCCAGTGCAGGTTCCAAAGCCACAGAGAAACCTTGTCTCAGGAAAAAAAAAAAAAAAAGAAAAAGAAAGAAAGAAAGTTCTCTGTACTTAGAAGGCATTGTGTCATTGTGACACACTGTCCCACCGAGGCAGGAGTGATTTTTCTAGGGACAGTGATGTTTCTAGGGACAGGGATATGCTATTGATAACAGGTCGCTGATTCCAGACAATTCCTGGGTGCCAAGATCTTTGTATTCATTCTTTTTTTTTTTAATCTTCCCCAAATGCTATGGCCTAGAAACACTGCCATCCCCTGGTTCTGGCTAGGAGACTCAGTGAGTTTGAAAACCCCCGCCCAAGGTCATGCGGCAGAGAAGTATCAGAGTTGGGGTTCAAATCTGGTCTTTAGATTCCAGAGCCACTTCCCTTGGTAGCTTCTGGCTGCTGCTGCTATACTAAGAACCCTGGGATGACTGGAGTGGGCTGGAGGAACATTAGGCATCTCCTAGGCCAGTGGTTTTCCAGGCAGGGCCCTGGGCCAGCTACATCTGAGTCTCTTGTTACTTGTGCAGACTCCAAGCACTGCTCTGACCTGCTGAGTCCAAAAGCAGGATGGACTCGTCTGTTTGAATAGCCCTCCTGCTGGTGTTAATGCATGCTCGCAGCTGCCTTGATTTGTACGCAAGGCTTGGGAACCACAAAATAGCAGAGCTTTTCAACATATTTCTGTCAGGCTTGGAACTAAAATTCAGTCTGTGACCCCCACCATACCACACAGCAGTACTATACCAAACTTAAGACACAGCAAGATACTGGCCTATCAGAAACGGAAGGGCGAATAGCCCAAATCCGCACTTGCTGGTCCTGGTGGGAACAGTCCAGGTTCATCGTCGCAGGAGGGAACCGTCCAGGTCTGTCGCTGCAGGAGGTTCCGGTGGAATTTAGTCATGGATCTGAGCCGGTGCTATGCTGCATCTCTGGGAACCAACGCGGTTGTTCAAGCCCCCTTTTCACCTTCTGTAAGATGGGGACAAGAAAACCTTGTCCAGATCACTGCACGGCTGCCCTTGTTTGTGCACCGCATGGATCACGTGGCAGCATCACTTGTCTGGAGATGATTTGTGTGCTCAGACCCACTGTCAGCGCCTGAGGAGAGTAACCAGGTTACTTTTAGGGGCTGTGTTACTTTGTCATTGCTTTTCCCAAACACCCGACAGGCAGGCTCAGCTGAAGGGAAGATTTTGATGTTTGCCTAACAGTTTCAGAACAATCCATCCATCGTGGTGGTGAGGGCATGCAGTTCATATTTTAGCAGACAGGAAGAAGAAAAGGGAGATATAGGAAGAAGCAAGGGCACCATCAGTCCCTAGGACTTGGCCTCAGTGATCTACTTCCTCCAGCCTTGCCCCACCTCCTACCTTCTGCCACCTCTAACACCACCACATCATGAATGCATTTGCAAGGTCACGGTCCTCATGATCCAAGTGTCCTTCAGATTCATTCACAGGCATGGCCAACGTATGCTGTGCTCATCTGCGCATTTCTCAGTCTGACCAACCTGCCAAAATTACCATCATAAGAGGCAGCAGGAAACCTTGTGTCCCAAGCACACATGCAGACACAGGCATGTCTTTTCACATGACAGATGGACAGGAAGTGTTGAGAAATCCGAGACCAGTGGATGGGGGACCCTTGGGAGTTTCCGAGGGCTCCTGAGCTCTGGGGCAGGAGCTGCCTGAGGTAGTAGGGCTGTCAGGGCCGGAGCAGGCATGTGGGGTGCAGTCTAGGCTTTATTCTCCACCCAAGAGGAGGTTTTCACAGGCGGATTCTGAGCAGAGGGAGATAGCCTCATCTGCAGTTGGCACCGGCAGCTGCCACTGCTCTACAGTCAGCTCTCAGCCAGTCCTAGGCAATAGGTAGCACCCTCCCAGGTGACCTGGGAGTGACAAAGATCTGCTGGGCTGCTTGTTTTCTCCCGGGTGCTCTTGGTGCTGTGGATGGGAGCTAGGGGGTGTCATAAAGTCAACTGTCACCAGGAAAGTGAGGCGTGCCTTGCCTGCTCCATCTGCACCCAGGCTAAAGGCTGGTGCACAGGTTGGAAGCTGCATTCATGTCAGAGATAGTTTGTCCCATAGTGTAGAGACATCTGACGTCATTGTGGGGTGGCTGAGGACCAGAGGGATGGGCAAGAACAGAGCTGTTGCTTGGGCTGGTACCAGTAACTGAACTGGGCCCAAGTGAAACTGCTCTGCCTTGCTGAGAATTGAACTTTGCAGATAACTGTCTCGATTTGACAAGTCCAGGCCTGTAGGGTGTTTTAGGGACAGAGAAAGGTCTTTCTCCCAATGACTTCTGTCTGTCTTGATACCATTTAGGAAGAGTTATCCCTAGGGCCCACCACAGCACCTTCAATCATCTTCCCAGAAAATAGAGTAGTAACATTTTCTGTCTGAGTCAGCATGGATCTGCTTAGTGAAGGGAAAGTAGACTCACGGGGTCTCCGTTGTAGATGTGCAAGGGGCCGCACTGAGCAGGTTAAAGATTGACTTTTACCTACCCCACATGATGCATCACGGCCCCAAGTCTTTGTTATCAGGTCTGTGAGTTTTGTCCCATTGGAACCCTCGGGGAGGGAGGGCTCATTCCAAGGAAACACTTACATTGCACTTGAGTAGACCTAGTTTGGACTGAATGGGCCCCACTGTCTGACTTCTGTCTCTCCTGCCAGAGGATGAACAGAGAGAGAAATCGGTCTCCCACCAAACTGTGCAGCAGCTGGTCCTCGAGAAGGAGCAAGCCCTGGCTGACCTGAACTCTGTGGAAAAGTCTCTGGCTGACCTCTTCAGGAGATACGAGAAGATGAAGGAGGTCCTGGAAGGCTTCCGCAAGGTATGCCTGCAGAGCCAGACGGAGTCTGGGTGGGGGTGGGGGGCGGGAGGGGTGAGAATCCAGGAAGCCCATCCCGAGCCATTGTGAACAGGAACTCTACTGAGGTTTAAGGAGTCAGATTTGGCTGTTCGGGATGCTCTGGTGTGTCCCTCAATATTTCTTCTTGTGGCCCTGCCATATCAGAATGAAGAGGTGCTGAAGAAATGTGCACAGGAGTATCTATCCCGAGTGAAGAAAGAAGAACAGAGGTACCAGGCCCTGAAGGTGCACGCGGAGGAGAAACTGGACAGGTAACTCGCTATTCACGTAGGCCAGGTGCTCCAGCGGCACTCTGACATTGGCTTGCAAAGGGGTAGCTAATCTTTATGACTCGGGCTAAGCGCTCTTTCAACCACTGCCCGCTGAGATAAGCGAAGGATTCTGTTGTAATATCGGGGGCACCCAAAGCCCTTACCCATCATGACAAGGGTGGGATTCTTAGTGTTCTTATGTTCAGGCTCTAGTTAGTGGGGCTGGACTCAGACCTAGGCCTCTATTCGGACGTGGGAGGAGGGAGGGGTCCATGAAACCACGTACGGTGCTCCTTGTTCTAACAGGGCCAATGCAGAGATTGCCCAGGTTCGAGGCAAAGCCCAGCAAGAACAAGCTGCCTACCAGGCTAGCCTGCGGAAGGAGCAGCTGCGAGTGGATGCGCTAGAAAGGACGCTGGAGCAGAAGGTAAGAGGGTCAGGTACCCATAGCTGTGAGACCACTCGCTGGCTCTCGCCAGTCTATCTGGTAATGAAGGCTGGGAAGCTGGGAGCGGGACTCCAAAGCAAGCCAGAGCAGCTTCCATGTAAACTCATGCCTGTGACCATACCTGTATTGGGTGCAGGTTTTTTTTTTCTTTCTGCCTGTCCTGAGATGGCAGCCCATATGGTGTTTTTTTCCATGTCTCATTCTTCCACAACATTGTTTGTGAAGTATTTGTCAAACACTGTCGGCAAGCCAGACATTGCCCTTGAACCTCTTCAATTATCATTCTTACTAGGGAGTAGGTGAGGAGCCCACCAGTCCCCTGACAGAGGATGGGCAGCAGCAGGGCCGGGCACATTCAGATGTCCTCTGGGCTACTGTGCCTAGGTTTCCTGATTTCCAGTGTGGTGCTTAGCCTACTGGATGCAGTTTCCCCAGATGTCCCAGTGAAGACCTCTGCCATCCCAGAAACATTCCAGTTCTATGTGGTAGAAAGGGGGCAGGGTGTCTAGGCGAGTTTCAGTAACCTTTGCCCTGGTAGGTACTGGCTCTGTCAGAGAGAGCCTGGTCATGAAGCAGGCCAGCTGCTCGCACACTGCACCAGTCATATGGCCTTGGCGAGGCTCGCTCTCCATCTCATTTCATTGGTCCCCTTTAGTCCTGAGAATACTTTAGAATTTCTCTGATATCAAGTGTGATACTGACCCCACCCCACTTTAAAAAAGAAAAAGAAAGAGAAAACACTTGTGAAATCCTATTTAGCCCCATCTTCTGAGGATGCACAGAGTACGGCTGGCCGTCAACCACAAGAATTATGTTTTCAAAAGAAAAGGCTAGACCAGTGCCCTATGCAAGCTCCTGCAGCCGCCTGGGTCTTCTGGGCCCTGTTGGTTGTCCATAGCAGTCACCATAAAGACAGGACACAGCTGCAAACCCATGCATTTGTTCACTCTTTGACAATCACCGAGCATCATTATGGGGTTACTGTTGAGTCTTTGTATGGTTTTACAGAAGCAGAATGTTCCATTAAAATAAAGACCGCATTCCCTAGTCAGTCTGTGTGTCTGGGAAGTTGTCAGTGTTCCCACCGTATAGAATCCATTTGAGAGGCTTTTAGATCGCCACACTGTGTTAGTTCCTGACACAGGAGCCAGGGTAGATGTATCTGAGGCCCTTGGCCTGATCAGAACTGCTCGACAGTGGTGGTGCTGTGTTTCCTGGTAGATTGAAATACACAGATGCAAACAAGGGGGTGGGGTGGCATGGTTTTGGATGACAGCAAAGACAAAATATATCTGCAAACATAATTTCATTCTGAACCAAGCTCCTGGAGGAAGGAATTAATCGTGGTGGTTGCCCCTGGAGGGCAGCAGATACATGTAACAAACAAGGCTTACAGATACATGTAACAAGAGTCTCCGAAACATATTCACGAGGGCAAGTGGGGGTGAAAATGTTGGGCCCCATGATGGGGTAGTTTGCCCCAGTGGTAGCTGAAGGTGCTGGGTTTCACCTCATTCTCTCTGTGGATCTCCAGGGCTTCCACCGTGAACTGCTGCCCTCTAAGTCTAATAAGCATGACAACAAAGCTATGTAGTTGCAAACACAACTTGAATCTGTGTTCCAGGCTGGCCACATCCGTTTCTGTTTGTCTGGCTCTGTAATCTTATGTACAGCACTTAACCTCTCTGAGGCTAAGTTTCTTCAATGAAAAATGGCACGACAATGTCTTCCTTTGAAGGGCCAATATGAGAGCTGAGGAGTGCCACAGTGTCTGGGATGATTGGCATGTGGTATTCACAAGATGAAGACAGGCATTCATGACCGTCATGGTGGAGGTAGTGGCCAGGGCTTTCAGCACCTGTGTGGGCTGAGGCCTAAGATTTCCTTTTTTGGCAGGAAGTAGGCCATGGCCAGGCTGTTTGAAGACAGAGGGACACACACACGCACGCACGTGCACACACACACACACACACACACACGCGCGCACACACACACACACACACACACACACACACACACACCTCTGCTTCTCAAAGGAAAACTAGCTGCATTATATGCAGGTTTTCTGTCCTCAGGGAGGGCCACTGGGCACTTGTACATGAACAAAGACAGCCTTGGGCTGCTGGTATCTCATAAGCCTTAGTGGAGAGCCATATCTGCGGGCTGTCTCCCAGCTGGATCCCCTTCCTACAGGACAAGAACTGCTGCCCTGGTATCCATGCCCATGCCTTTGATGGAGCTTCAAGGATGGGCCAAGGGTGGCTTCTGCTGGGAAGAAGTAGCCTTCCTCTGCCTTGACTCCTCTAGGACACCTGTACCATCACGCCACCTACTGGGCATCTTTTAAGTAATGGTAGCATTCTTCCAAGCCATGAACCAAGGCCAGCTCTTCCTCACCCCAGACCTCAGCCACCCTCCACTGTGGCCTGCTCACCGTGTCTTTCCATTTACACAACTTCACATTTTTTACCTCCTCTCGTTCTCACCTACATGTTAAAGATAAGGAAGCCAAGGTTCAGAATGGCTGTGCAACTTGCCCAAGCTCCCCAGCCATAGCTAGGATGTAAACTGTCCGCTTCCAGTTATTTCCTCTAATTACTCTAGGTAGCCGTAGGGGAGACCGAGAGACTGGGTAGATGCTGTCCCCCACGAGGAGACCAGTGTTGCCTCTGATTGACTGGTAATAATTGTTGCTGAGGCAGGGTCTCACTGTGACCTTGGTGACCTGGGACTCACTATGTAGGTCAGGCTGGCCTCAAACTCATCGAGATCCTCTTGCCTCTGCTTGGCGAGTGTTGGGCGTAAAGGCGTGCACCGCCACACCTTGTAGCTAAATGTTTTTCTGTCTCGCCTGGTCCTGCGGGACTGGTTTCTTTCCCGCCCATCAGTCCCCACAGCCACTTATGAAATAATCACTCAGAGGGTAATATTAAATATAATTGCTTCGCCGATGGTTCAGGCTTATTACTGGCTAGCTCTCTCTTTTCTACTCATCTGTGTATCGCCATGTGGCCACGGTGTTACCTCTGTTCTGACATCTTTCTCCTTTGGCTGCTGCTGGCATCTCTCTTCTTGGGTGGCTGTCTTGCATTCCTCCCAGCCCCACCCTCCTTCCCCTGTATATCTGTTTGGATTTCCTGCCTAGCTATATTCTATCTTGCCATAGGTCAAAGCAGCATTAACTGTCGACTAATGGGAACAACGTAGTACAGTATATAGGAGAACATCCTGGCCTTTTTTTTTTCTTTTTGGTGTATATATGTACATTTTGTTGCTTGTGTGTATATTATTTCAGGGCTAACCACTTTGTATTGGGTAACCAATTAAGGCGCTCATCCATGGGAGCAGTTGTTAGTTGCCTGTAGATGTTTGTCTAGGGGTGGGCCCCTTGAGACTTCCCCCTTTCATGTTAAAATGTCTAACTGATATTGTTGTTTGAGTCTTGTTGGCCACATAGAGGTATCATGGGTGTAGCTCCCTTGTCATTTTTAGGAGACGTAGTCATGCAACATGGCTCTTAGGATCTTCCCACCCTCTCTTCAGTGATGTTCCCTGAGCAATAGGTTGCAGGACTTGTATTATAGATATATCCTTGAGGCTGGACTTCTCACGATCCACTGGTCTCTGCACGATGACCAGTTGCGGTTTTCTGCAATGGTCTCCACTTACCACCAAGAGAAGCTTCTTTGGGTGAGAACTACATTTCTCATTCTAAGGGTAAGTTTTAGAATGCACTTAGGAATTTTGCTGGTTTAATCCAGTGGTAGTAGTAGGGTCTCCCTCAGATCCATGACCTCACTGGCCCTGGGCAGCTGGCTAGGGTTCTAGTACCAGGCATGATGTCACTCGTATTGAACAGACCTTAGTCCAATTAGAGAGCT
>JAQHUG010000016.1:3510488-3524052 GCA_028555095.1 Dicrostonyx torquatus | reverse complement strand
AGAGAGAGAGAGAGAGAGAGAGAGAGAGAGAGAGAGAGAGAGAGAGAAGAAAGAGAAACACAGTGTCACCATTATCAATAATACACAGGAATGTGAGGGAAAATGTGTATACATAACACGGATATTGATGTAGTATTAATGAAGGTTACTTTGGGCCATGGAATTCAAATTACTTTTATTGCCAAAGTATTTTGACAGCCAGGCATGGTGGTACATACCTTAACCCGCCCCCCAAACTTGAGAGGTAAGAAAGGGGATGGCTGCCAGTCCAGGACTAGCTGAGCTGTGCAGTATAAGGTTGTCTAGGGCTCTTGTCTCAATTCCTTTCCCTCTGTTTTCCTGCCTCTAAATTTGTCTCCTCTGTGTATTGGATTTATAAAAGAAAAATTAATCCAATAACGCTTTGCTTCTAGTGCAGAGAAGGCCACATCCTAGCCAGGAACAAAGACTGTCCTCTGGCCCCTGTAAACCCTGCACATCCACTTGAGGCCTGCTTCCACCTGGCCACACCCTAGGAGAGTGCGCAGATCCTGAGCTGGGCTCCTAACCCCTGCCTGTAAAACAAAGTGCCCTCAGCCTGTGTTTTCTGCCACTGAGCACCCCTTCCTGACCTGTTCTTATAAGCGTGGATGACAGAAAGCGACAGAAGATTTTTGGACCCCACTTCAAATCTGTGCTTCTTCTAATTCTATGCATCTGAGCACACTGGCGGCGGCTCTGAGTTTGCCTGCCTCCTCGACCCCCGCCCTCTGGATTCTGCCTCCACCCCCTTTGCAGAGCACTTGGTTATGTGGAGGGCTCTGTGAGCGGCTATAACCTCCTATAAAGCACAAACCATCGAGCGTCAGCTCCTGCCCAGCTGAGCAATAACTGACAGGATCAGCTGTGAGCTGCCCTGAATCCTCTTTTACTGCACTCCCAGTCTCCCAATCCAAGGAGCACCCCAGAAAAAAATGCGCCCCTAGGAGCTACTCAGGCAACTAAAGATGCTTCTGACACACAAATGTGAATGCCATTCTAAACATGTACACAGCAGCTTGGCAAAAACCCCAGGTCCATGACTGTACAGAGACATACATACATGCGTGTGCACATCTATGAGAAGGCATGGGCTCACATGCAATGCTTATTTGTATGTGAGATCAGAGCTGTATATAGAATTCACCAATTCTAGGAGCTCCTTTTTAGCACTTTCTAGGGGCCATGTTTGGTTATCGGGCTCCTGGGATGGATATAGCCACTCCCAGGACCCTCCACATAACCAACCACTCTGCAAAGGGGCTGAAGGTTGAGTCCAGAGGGTGGGAGTTGAGCAGGCAGGCAAACTCCGAGATGCCTCCAGCATACTTGGGGGTTTATATTTTCTAGAACATAATTGCTTTCCTGCTCTCCTTTGTAATTCACCTGACTTCCGGAGCGGCTGTGACAGGAGCTCACGAGAGAGCCAGTCTTAGCTGCCTGACTGACTTCAGTTTCCTGTCTCTAGGTCTCTGCGTCTTCCGGGGTGATGATGGTTCAGAGATTTCCTAGACCAAGTTACCCAGGGAACATGGCTGAGGGGACTTTGACCTTCTACCCTGGCACCTGATATGAAAAGTCCTGGTCACATCCTTGACTTGGAGGCAATTCTTAGGGAAAGCAGAAACAGAAACAAACAACAACAACAACAAAATCACCCATTAACCAAGTAACTCCTTGGGGTAGTTTTAATAATGGAAAATGTGATTTTTATTGAAATATTGTTTTGTCAAAACATTTCTGGATATAGAAAGCTAGAAAAAGAGTACCCCAAATGGCAGAGCTGGGTAGGACCTTAAGTTTCTCCAGTGGACAGGACTAAAGCTTGAAGGATGAATCCTCCAGGTGACTCAGGTGCTGGAAGGATATTGATACGGTCGCCTGCTGCCTCCAGGGGGAGGCTGGGTGAGGAGCTGTCACTCACAGTGTGTCTTATGACAGCCTAGTCTCCCCTCAGCAGACAGCCCAAAGCCTCAAGCTGACCTAATACCGGAACTCAGAACAGGAAGTCCTCAGAATCTGACTGCTGTTGCCATGGTACCCACAACTACCCCAGGAAGTCAAAGGCAGGCTCCCCCAGCAAAGTATCTCATCCCATAGGGAAAAGGGTTGAGCCCCAGATGTCATGAGAGCTTTCAAGATTCAGGCTCAGAAGGTGCCCAGCCTCCAGCAATCCCGGAATTCAGAGTTCAGTGCAACAATCTTTCCTCCACTCCACGCACAACCTTTGTGAACACCCGCTCCCGTGGGCAACAGGACTTCAAAACTGTAAGTGGGACTGGTACCTCCCCACAGCAGAGACCAAGGGCTCGCCTAGTGATGGGAGCTGCTTGCATGTAACTCCACCAGAGCAGGGAGGCACGGCAGAGGTTCCTGGCTGATAGCTGAAGGAGAATCACAGCTTCCTCACAACTAACGCCCACTAAGCACACAGCTCCCAGTGAGACATAAAAAATAACAATACATTTTAATGCCCTTGAGATACCCTGGGATTCAAGGTCAGCTAATAAGATGCTTGAGTAGAAACAGGCGTTGCGCAGCAGCCTCTCAACTGAAATGAGCCTTCTGCGTGGAGGGTCCAGCAGGGGCATTTCTTTCTGTGATGACCAGCTCTGCAGGAAGTCCACACGAAGCCCCCTCCTCTCTCCTTAGATGTCTCTGGGCCTCACTGAAGACTCAGAGGTCTTATCTAAAACAGTAGGCAAGGGTTTTAGGCTAGGGAAGTGGAGGTCATTCTGACTTCTATGTGGAAAACAGGTCAGAGAAGCCACTCTGTATTCCCCAGGTTGTGGGCAGACACTTGGAAATCCAGCCGTGAAAGAAACATGTGCGTGTGTGTGTGTGTGTGTGTGTGTGTGTGTGTGTGTGTGTGTGTATAGTGCACATGCACACGTACACACATGCGTTGCTGAGGATTCAATCTAGGGCTGTGCACTTTGCAGTGCTACTGTTCAGACCCATTCCCACCCGGGAGGCTTTGATGTACAAGTTTTTAAATGAGATTCAGTCAAAGAAAATAGAGTCACATACAACTTGCTTCCCATACCTAATTCCCACTTAAATAATTTAGAAAATATAAACAACGAAAAACCAAATGGTATGCTGAGAATGCTGCACACCTGTGAAGCCCACAGGGCAGACATGTAAGCGTAAAGTTTTGCGTTCCCAGTGCTGTGCATAGCAAGCGCCCAGATGGTGCTCAGGGAACCTCAGCAGCTCAGTAGGAGACGGCAAAGTCCAGGAAGGAAAAGGTACAAGGTAGAATAACGTGTGAAGGAGCACCCACGCTTACTGGTGGCCAGGGGAGTTCAACTGAGAATAGTCTGAATGTTGGGTCCAGGGGGGTCGTGCAAAGATGGGGACAGACCACCAAAGTCTAATAAACCAGAAGCAAACTTTATTCCAGAAACCAGAATCCAGGAAAAAATAAAATAAAAAAAATCTCCATGAGGCACAAAAAACTTACCAGCTAGCTGAGAGCACAGCCAGAGATGGTTTGTGTAAGGCTGTGCCAAAAGGCCCGCATGCCAGAAGAGGGCACCATATGTCATTACAGACAGTTGTGAGCCACCGTGTGGTTGCTGGGTATTAAACTTGAGACCTCTGGAAGAGCAGCCAGTGCTCTTAACCTCTGAGCCATCTCTCCAGCCCCTGTCAAATTTTTCTTTGCCTGCTGTATTTGTATTGATTCAACTGCTAATTTTCAGCTGCTAATTTTGCAGTGCCTTTTGTTTGTTTTTAATGTACTTAATTTGAAAGGAAAAGACAATTCTGTCTGCTCACATGGGATGGAAATCCCGTGAGGCGAGGTCATTCCCATCTTGCTCTGTACGATACCTCAGAAACGAGCAAACCTTCCTGAGTTCGCACGCAGAAGGCGCCTGTAGAAAGAATTTGTTTGCATATCATTATTCAAATTAGTTTCTGTTGCTTGTCACCAAATTGCCCCGATTGCGTTCATAAATGTGCGGGGCTCCAGTGCAGCCCTGACTCCAGCTGTTGCTGGGGGCTGATGGGGAAAGCCTCCCCTTCGTCTCCTGATCCAAATGGAGAATTAGGTGCTCAGCCTGCTTGCAGCCTTCAGTTCACCCTCTCACTTGTCAAGAGGATGAAGATCAGCAAGTGCTGCCCCCTCTGGGCTGCTTTTCCAGCACAATAGCATTGATCTATCCACAGATATGCCTTTGAGAACCCAGGCCTGGGGTTGGAGCTCCAGGCTAGAGCTCTGGAGGACTATGAGGCCCTGCATTTAAAACCACAGAACAAGGTAACAGCACAAAGCCTAGATACCATCTTGCTTTGATACGTGACCCACATTTGAGGCTTTCTCATTATTCCTTTTATGGTAAAATAAAGATTCTTTAGCTCAGTCTCTGCTACAATATTCTGATGAGATGCTTCAGGGATGCGTTAAAACGCTCAGCTTTAGCTCTTTTGTCTTCTAGATATTCATCTCTTTCCTTCCGTGTCATCTCCACCATCATTCATGAAAATGTTGAATCCGGTAAGTAGATCCTTTCACCAGAAGGCAGGTAATGAGGGCTGGGGAGATGGTTGTTGATGCAAAAACCACAACTCTCGCCTCAAAGTGGGATAAGGGACAGTTTATTCTGGAGGCAAATAAAAATGATGTTGGCGCAGGAACACAGATTTACTCTGAAGCCCATCTTCTGACATGGTAACAGATTCATGACATTGTACATTAACAGAACACAGAAAGTTAAAGATCAATACACTGCCTGGTCCTTTGCCATCAGGTCAACAGGGCACACCAACATGGGGAAATCTCTCTCTGCTACAGGTGTCTGGGTTAACTGATGACATTTTGAGGCTGTCAATATATTGCAAAATGTCCCACCTGACAGTCACAAAGATGTGCCAGACAAAGAAGCAGACAAGGAATGACTAGAAGGGACTGGAGACAGTCCAAGATAAACTGTCATTAGGTTCTGAACCTGCAGCACTCCAACCCCCCCCCCAGTCATTGAAGCCATCCGTCATCAGTGAATCAGCTTCACAGAACTTTCAACGTAAGGCATAGTTTCTAGGGAAACTTTCATTCACATGGCTCAGTCAATAAAGTGCATGCCATGCAAGACTGATGGCTTGAGTTTGATCCCCTAGCACCCATAAAAACCTGAGTGTGTGTGTGGAGCACCCCCAAGGCTTGGAGCTTGCTAGACAGTTGTTCTTGCTAAACTGATGAGCTTGGGTTCAGTGAGCAAGCGCTATTCAAAAACTAAAACAAAGGGTGATAAGGAAAGATATCCAATATCAACCTCTAACTGTGCACATATTTTCACGTTCACAGGCATTCACAACATGCTCACACACACATGGCATGGGACGGTAAGCAGCACAGGTTTACAGTGGGATTCCCATGTTTCTATAAGGGCCAGGGCCTGCACCACTGAGGGTTTCAAGCTTGACTGGCTGACCACAGGGAAGGGCAAGTCCAGGCAGCACTGTCCAGGAACCAGAGAGCAGCCGCACCACTGAACAGACCCTTGCCAGCTCCTCATGACAGCAGGGTCACAGCCAAACTCAATGCACAGCTTACGGTCACATACCTGGGCAATGTGCAAAGACACATTTCCTGAACTGTTTCTGTTTATCCTCTTAATAGCTCTAAAACTGAGGTGGTATCACCATTTCTATCACCATTATTGTCACTGCTACCACCACCATTACTAATATCATACCATCATCACCAGCACCAACACCTCACCACCAGAATTACTGCAATGGATATCACCATGACCACCAAAATCACTACATCATCACCATCCTGGCATTGCCATCACTCCCATCACTATTGCCATCAACTTTAATCATCCTTCCCATCATCACTTCACCACCATAACTACCTACCAGCAGCACCAGCACCATTATCATCATCCTGACTATCGCTGTCATCACCATGGTCACTACTGCCATCATCACCAGCACACACACCACCACTGCTATTGCCATCATTATCACAGTTATGACCACAATCCTTATCATCATCTTTATCACCATTCCCATTTAATTCAATCCCCAACTTAAATGATGTCTGAGGAGCTCAATAGGTCAGGTGACTTGCCCAAAGTTGCCCATCAGTAGGTGACAATAACAGGAATTAGACTGGGATCCCACATCCCATATTTCCACTATTCTCTGGGTGCCTGGATGGTTTAGGATTGATGACTTCCATTCTCATGAATCTGCCGGGGACCGTCGCCCCAACATAGAAACTGGTGTTTTTCCCCAAATGTGTCCCCCGAGACGCGTGGAAGGAAACAGGCTTTCACACCATTACAGTTTTAAAGGCCGCTTCAGACTTCTCTCGTCTACAGCGTAACCTCGTGTTTATTTCTCTCTATCCCAAACCATTTTTCTCTGAATCCCTTCTCAAAACCATTTCTTCTCTGAAACTGCTCTCTCTCTCTAGAGGAATTTTTCTATTCCTTTATTCCTTTTTTCCGGGGCGCCTCCCCCAGCACCCACACACCTGCATTCTTTCACCAGCTTTGAGATAGCCACTTCCCATGGAGCAATCTACAAATGAAAAGGAAGGCTGGAGCAGAACCTTCATCTATTGTCTTTCTAAATTGTTGCCTTCAGCTATGAAGCTGCATGGCATCCTCAGGCTGGCAGGTATCAGAGCCCACATGAATCCCTCATGGCAAGTTTTCCTTGCTATGTCTGAATCATCAGTCTGAGAGTTGGATTCCTGGTGTTCTCTTCCATTAAGGAAACTGTATGAACATTCTTAGCGGCACGATTCATAACAACTAGAAGCAGGAATAACTACACATCTTCAACTGATAAACAAATTGTGCTGTAGTCACATGGTGCAATATCATTCAGCCTTGAGAAGGAAGAAAGTGCTGATACATGAATGAACCTTAGAAACTTGGTAACTGAGAGGAGCCAGACATTGTGAGATTCCACCCTTACAATATCCAGCATGAGCAAAGCCAGAGTCAGCAAGCAACATAGTGGTCGCCAGCAGTGGAGAGAGGGTGATGCTTGGGGAGCCTGGGGATACAGGGTCCTTTGGTGAGTGATGAAGATGTTCTGAAGCTAGATAGTGGTGGTTGCATAAGATTGTAACTGTACTGAATGCCCCTGAACTGCACACTATAAATGAATACAATGGTGAATTTTGTGTTGTGTACTTTACCAAAAAGAAAACTCTCCATCCATAGCATCCCACTGACTGATGTTAAGCTAAGGGCTCAAAGAACAGTACTTGAAGTCTAGTAATATGCCTACTTGTGGATTCTTAGCTACCTACAAAAAAAATTGGTCTTTTTGCCCCAGGAAGCTCTTGTTCCAGATCCCAAATTCTAAAGTCCTTCATAGTTTGAACCACAGAACACTTCACCCTTATCTTGAGAAGATGCCCTGTGACAGTGCTAGCCAGGTCTGAGATTCACCAGCAGCTTAAAGTCTGCATTGATTTTCTTTGTGCTGCCCAGCCAGGGAAAGCTGGCATTTGGGTGACGTTAAAGGCCCTTCTCTTTGCTCAAGCAGCGCAAGACTCGGCTGGAGCGCCGGATTGTTGGTGCAACCAACCGGTGGCGTTTTCCCCAAGATCATTTCTGTGGGGACCTGCTGGCACTCTCCCAGATGTGCAATGTTTTGAACATAGACCTTGACGAAGCGCTGAAGAACCCAGAAAGGTAGGTAGGGTTGAAGGACCATGGCAGGGGATGGCAGCCCAGGAAGGGAGGGAGGTACTTACTTGATGACTAGACCACGCTGGCTATAGATGGTCCAGGCATATCTAGGAGGAAACCTCACTAGGGGATGACGCATAGACATGGAGAGGGTCTGAAGGGACTTCCTGCTTTGTCAAGGTCTGGTGGTGGTGGCTAAAGAGCAGCTTTTCCTTTACATATGAACTTCGGACTCCCATCAAAATCTAAATTCATCATCCACAGACCAAATGATCGCTTGAACAAAGCCTCACTTTCCTTGTCTGTGGAATAGTGATGATGGAAACTCCCTTGAAAACTCAATGAATGATTAAGTCTGGTGTGTTGTATCAGGTTGTGCCCTAGAAATGCTGAATATTTTCCCTGCAGATAGTGGACTCTGAATAAAGCAGATGGTTATCTCGGTGGAGTCTGCCAAGGTGTGGGGGAAATGGGTTTTCCTTCACAAACATGGGATTGCAATCCTGTCTTTGTAGTGGGAATCTATCCCTGGAACTGTGAGAAACTCTTTTAAAGCACCTTAAAGGTTCTATGTTTTTCTGTTTTTTATATTGATAGACAACATTTAATTAAATAATAAAGCTAATAATTTAGGTAATAAAATAATAGCTAATAATGTGTACCTTTAGATACCAGGAGACTTTCTGATATCATGTTCCAAGGCCAGTGTCTGTGTGAGTGTCTGGAATTGTCCTGTGTAGCATGCACTTGTCCCCAGAGCACACACAGCTCCCCAACCCTACCTGATCAGTAAAATCCTGGCCTGACCTCTTGTGTTGTAACTATGACTTTTCCCACATGGGGTCATTGTCAACTTTGACAGGAGCCAGATCAAACTGTAGTAAACATACCGCATCAAGGGTCACTCAACTCCCAGCTCCCGTTTATTTTGGGTCTGTAGCTGTGTCTTGGACAGGTGAGTGCCCTGGGTGCCACCCAGCTGGCCAGCTCTGCTTGTTGTATATATAACTTGTATAGTAAACAGAGCTCACACCCAGGACAGGCAGCATGGCCGTTTCGTCATCTGGCATCTCCTGGCTCCACTGGCAATGGGGATGTTTGTGCAGTAGGTTGAGCTCATGGGCAGTGCCCTTTAGTTTCCAGAACCAATCTGTCCCATTTAAGGTGACGGTCTGAACTCTTAACCCTGCTCAGCTCTTCTCAGACATGTCACCTAAGAGACTGAGGGAGGGTGTGAGGGTAACTGGGTCCAGTCTATCACTCCTGCTGAGTAAACAAGTCAGGCTCCCAGGGCCTTCCTGTGGTTGAGTCATTTGCAGCCATCTCTGTCCTGGAAAGGGTGGCATGCTGTCACTATTATTCCAGAAATGGGCTCCTGCCCAAACCGCCTCCATGCACCTGGCTCCTGAGGGCTTCTGAATCACTGGTAAACAGCCTTGCCAAGTGGACGCCAGGACACCCAGGCCAGATGTGGTCTCAAGTGTCCCTTGGCTGATTGGCATTCTTGGGACAATTATCCTCTAATTGAATATGTGACTCAAGCTTTAGTTTGTTTCCCCGCTCTGCATGGAGAGTACACAGTGTCTGTGAAAAGCGTTATTACTGCTGCCATTCCTACTCAGTGGACACTGACCAAACACTTGTATGGTGACTTGTACCAGGGCCACAGCAGTAAACAGACACCCTGGTGTGTATAGAGGTCCCAGGAGTAGACAGGCGACAAGAAGACATTGCAGAAGTTTTAGTGGTATAGTCTTGGGGATCTATGGGACTGGAGGTACTGGGCCAGAGAAAGCAATGATGGAGCTTTTCCTGGAGAATTAGTAAGAACCCCTTGAGAGAAGAACTGCCAGTCTCAGAACAGTCGAAAATTAATCTCATAGTCTACCCGAAACCCTGTTCCTCTACACCAGTTCTTGTCTCGGGACATGGACCCACAGGTACTTGGCCAGAGAGCCCTCAGCACAGGAACAGGACCTATGAGCGTGTGGCAGCTGCTTTCGAGAAGCCAGAAAAGGCTGCAGTCAGAGCGGGAGGCACAAGGTTGTAGTGAGGCAGGAGCCTGTAGCTTTGCTGATGTGTCTGCGGGGACACAATGGTGGATCCCCAACAGGAAAGACAACACCAGCTCTGTATGTGCTGTGGGGCGTGACAAGGAGAGGATGAGCTAGAGGCCAGGACACTGGCATTGACTGGGCAGACAAGAAGTAGCCTGGACGAAGGTTGAACAATGAAGGTAAAGAGCACTTCATTAGCTGGAGATAAGTGGTTGAAGTGACAATGCCCAGTTGGCTGGCGTGGGTACCTGGGGGTCCATGTCCCAAGACAAGAACTGGGGTAGAGGAACAGGGTTTAGGGTAGACTGTGAGGTTAATTTTCAGCTGTCCTGAAACTGGCAGGCAATGAAAAGAAAACAACACTCTATGCTCTTCTCCAGCAGATATTTATTGAGTACCTACTGTATGCCATTTTAGAGTTTCAAGTTTTAGAGACTTCCCAAAGGAAGTGCCATTCCACAGGCAGGGGTAGCCTCAAATACCTCCTTTGTAGGTTATGCTCACCAGCAGGAACAGGGGTCAGTGTTTAGGATCAGCCACGTCAAGAGCTGAGGAAACTCACACAAAGAGGAAGATGTGATAAGGTTCTGTTTTAGGGATGGGTACTATAAGGATAGATGATGCAGGGATACTGGAATGATGTATGTTGTGGGATGGATGCTGTAAGGATCGATGATGTAGGGGTGGCTGCTGTGGAGATGGATAATGTCGGGACTGATGTTTTAGTAAATTATACAATAGTTGTGGCCCAGTTTCTGAACCCTGCCATGAAATACTATCATATAGTTGGTAAATAGCAATACACAGGTCACACAGCCAAACTAATGGTGAAGCCGAAAGTAGCCAGACAGAGCTACTTTGGCCCTCTGGGTCCTATCTGGTGCAGATATTTAAGGTTTGGGCATGTTGCTCTTCTTTCTCCAACTCTTGGCTGTCATAACAAGTTAAGACATAGAGAGTCTGTCTCCCATGCCTCTCATGGCAATTATGGCTAGCAAGGAATTGATTTATTATTAACCTCTGGGCCTTCTGTTTGTGTTTTCCCTCAAGATTATGCATTTCAAAATTCCAAAAGTTTTTCTCTGAGAATCTCACAGACAGTGGCATCCAAAGCGGGGAAGCAGGTGAGTTGTCACCAGTGGATTCAGCCAGAACTGTGCCGACTTCATGGCCCTTCTATGGTCCCTGAGGAAGGGAACCAGCCAGCGGCAGGTATCTGTTCCGTGAACCACCACCTCATTAACCACAGTGTCTCACGTGAGACAGGTGCCTGCGAGCATTCTTCTATGTGTGAGGAGTGGATCCATGCTCGGCATACACACGTGCACACGGCACAGTAAAGATAAACACACCAATGACATTAAGTAGCCTTTGGAGGAATCTACACAGAACATTCAGGCACCGGCAGCTGGATTTTTGTCCCTTTGGGGTTTAGCCAGTCATGATTGACACCCAGCTTGACACTTGTTCCAAAGGCCTTTTCTGTGATGGGAGTATAAGTCAGAGTAGGGAAAAGGTCCATCGAGCCAGGTGAGGACAGTGGGAAGACAGCTGTAGTGGCTTGCTTTCTACCTTTTGTTATGCTGGAGGCGGAACCTAGGCCTTCATATGTGCTGGGCATGCACTCTACCACTGAGCCACACCCGACTCCAAAGTCATCCCTTAAAGAGCTGTTTGGAGTTAAGCCCCACAGAATGGTTGCCTGAGGTCAGAAACATCTTTTTCAAGGGAAAACTAGCAATTTCTTCTCATCTGCCAACTCTACTGGATCTAGAGAAGCAATCTGAGTCCTTTTCATGGTGAGGAGAAAGAACACCAGGATTGATTAGTGATGTCTGCCTTGTAAAGGTCATCTTTGAAGTTGAGATTGCTATCCAGCGGAGGAACATGCTGGATCTATAACTCTGTTCCTATAATTATCCCACATATATGGGACTTTTTTTCCTAACCCAGCATAACCAAACTGCTTGAGGTCATCCAAAAAGATTTGAAACACAAACTCTGTTTCTGAACTCCAACATAAAACAGTATCTTAAGCTGATGAATGACAATTTCAGGAAGGAGAGATAGGTACTCCAAGTCACACCATCCAACTAATGGCAAAGCCAGAAACAACAAGCGGCCTTCTAGGTCATGTCTGGCTTAGAACAATAGTCCCTTTCACCAGCCCCTCCCCCAGCTCTCTGCTAACAGTAAGAGCTGAGTCAAGCAGAGTCCTCCCACCCACCCCCCTCATGCCTCACCTTGGCCTGGCATCCTTGAATCATTCACCTGCCCTCCGGTCAAGATCTCCTCTTAATCATCTATGAGAGACACAGGTCGGATGCCCCCACACAAAGCATCCCACAGTTAGCAAAGGGCTTTCTTCACAGTGCCATTTTACTTCAATATGAAGCCCCCTAAGAGAGTCCACTCAAGAGGGTCCCTAAAGTCCCTTCTGAGCTATTTCCAAGCCCTCGAGTCAGAGAGCAGCTTACATGGCTTGGAAATTTACAACTTTGTCAGCGACTCTCAGACCACCGGTCACCATACCATTGCTCACGGAGTCCCCCTCAGAGCCAGCAGGCGCTGGCCCCCGTACTACACTAAGACCTGGGAAGCCACTTGTTCCCATCATCTACTGAGCAACTATAGCCGTTGGGAGGAGGAGCCTATGCATCTTCCTGTGGCAGTGTTCCTAACTGTGACTCAGCATCGTTTTCTCTCCTCAGATGTGACTCTAGAATGCCTTGGCTTCAAGTGGGAACTCCACCACCCGCAGATTTTTCAGTCTGAGACCTTGGCCAAGCTTTACCTGACAGCCCTGATACAGAACACAAAAAGCCCCCCAAAGGAGCTGGAAAGGATTCTGAGAGGTAACCTCCCAGGGGACCTATGATGAAAGGATTGAGAGAACATGGTCGTTGATTGGCACAGGGTCATCTTCATTAGCATTAAATCATGCTCTGCGGTGTGAGCTCACCATGTGTTGAGCCTGCCACCTCAGCTCTGAAGTGGGATGATAGTTCTTCTTGTGTGACTTTGGAACTTAGAGAAGGTAATCGGTGTGGGGGTTCTGGAACAATCCCTGGTGTGGAGCAAGTACTCCGTGCATCTCCATTAATATCTTTGTAACAAACACGTCTTATCCAGCCATGTAAAACACGGAGCCTACCTCCTTCTTAGAGGAGACAAGATGGGCTATTTTGACTCTCCCGAAAAATGTTCTGGAAGGAAATCACAGTTCTGAAATCTGACTTGCTTGCCCTGTTCGTGCTGGTTAGAGGTTTGTGTGTGTGTTTTCCCTTCTGCTCCCTTCCCTGCTGTTCTATTTTTCTTTTTCTCAACTTGTCACCTTCCAAAAAGAATTTAGGTCCCTTCTTTTATTCTCTCTTCTTTGCACCCCAACCACCTTAGCCCTCCTCTCTGCCAGAGGGTTGTGAGGGGATGCTGAGAAAAAGGAGCTTTCGTTGACTCATTTTTCTGCAGCTTGACTTCCTCTTTGGCTCCCATCTCATGCGATCTTGAGCTCTGTGGTGCTAGAATCTATTCAGCTAATATTGGCTTAGGGACAGTGTGTGAAGAACCACGGCACATCCTGGGGATGGTGTGGCTAGTGAACCGTCAATGTATCTGCCCAATAAGTGTAAGATTAGATCCATGGTGTAATAGCAGGTTGTGGTAAGTTGGTCTTCAGAAGAAGAAACAGAGCCGGGCGGTGGTGGCACACGCCTTTAATCCCAGCACTCGGGAGGCAGAGGTAGGCGGATCTTTGTGAGTTCGAGACCAGCCTGGTCTACAAGAGCTAGTTCCAGGACAGGCTCCAAAGCCACAGAGAAACCC
>JAQHUG010000016.1:3488585-3501232 GCA_028555095.1 Dicrostonyx torquatus | reverse complement strand
CCTCAGAACACGTGAGAACCTTGGGATTTCTTTGGATACTACTTTGATCTCACCTTGACCATGAGGCCAATTCTGTTTCCAAATTGAGTGCTCCACAGTGCCTGTGCCGTCCCAGGCCAAGTCTCCATCATCTCTCAGGGCCCATGGCAGGGCCCGCTAATGATACACCTCCAGTGTTGATCTCGCTTCCCGCTTTGATCTCTATAAGTAAAATCTGGTTCTATCATCTCCTGGTCTGACACAGCCACACACGGACCTTCCTCGAACTCTCTGCAGAGGTGTGGCCACACTGTGCATTCTCCCTTCCACCTGAAATCCCTGTCCTGTCCTGCCACGCTCTGTCTCCTCCTTTCTCCAGCTATTTATGGAGCCACGGGCAGCTCTTGGCTTTTAGGTGATTCCTAATCCTTTACTCTCACCTCAGCTACCGGCTTTCAGTGCAGATTTTTCTTCATCTCAGATTATTCCCTTACGTTATACTTCTAGAAAAGAAACTGCCAAGGTGAAAGAACTGTCTGTTTTGAATTCCTCTTTTAAAAATATTTTATTTGAAAATTTTAATCTTCAGGAAAAACAAGAATAGTGCAAAGAACCCTGGCTTCTCAACTTGCAATAGCTCACCTCTAACTACAGTCACCGTGAGCTGTGCACAGCCACCCTGAAAATGCATTGGGATTCCCTGACCTCACAGCTACCACACAGCCACCGTGGGGTGTCCATTGTTCACTGTGTGATCTCTTGGCTGACAGGGAAGCCATGCCAGTATGGTTGCCCAACACTGTGAGAAAGGACCACACCATACTTACCACTCTTCGAGGAAAAAAAAATCAAGATTTGAAGCTTGCTTTCTACTGAGTGTGGATGGCTTTATCCCACCAGAGTAGAAAAACTCCTCCAAACCCCTTTCTTTCCCAGGTATACCCTTTGCCTTGAGTCACCCACCTTTGTGTTCTGTCCCTGTTCTGTTTGCCTCATTATTTACATATATGTGAATACACACACACACACACACACACACACACACACACACACACACACACTCACGCACCTCTCTGAACTGAAGTAAGCTAGGTACAAGTGCTCCTTCACCCCAAATGCCATTAGGGATGGTTTCCTAAGAAAGAGAATCTTTTTCAAAGATTTCTGCATTTATGCATTTTATGTATATGGGTGTTTTCTGTCTACATGTGCATTTGCACACCAGAAGAGGGTGTTGTATCCCATAGGACTACAGTTATAAATGGTTGTGAGCCACTATGTGGGTACTTGGAATTGAACTAACGACCTCTGGAAGAGCAGCCAATGCTCTTGTCCTGCAAGCCATTCCTACCTGTCCCCCAGAGAATTTTTTTTTAAATATTTATTTTACTATGTGTACAGTATTCTCAGTACTCTGCCTGCATGTATGCCTGCAGGCCAGAAGAGGGCACCAGATCTCTTTACAGATGGTTGTGAGCCACCATGTGGTTGCTGGGAATTGAACTCAGGACCTTTGGAAAAGCAGGCAGTGCTCTTAACCACTGAGCCATCTCTCCAGCCCAGAAAGAGAATTTTTTAAGCTATAATGACAATACAGTTATCAGTTTCAGGAAACTTGCATTCAGGATACTTAGATATCATTGACCTAGTGACATTGCCTTCTCTCCCTCTAACTCAAGGCTTAGTTTCAGACCACATGTTAAATTCAGTTGCCAAGAATGCTGGTTAATTTTTATTGTCAACTCCACATGACCTAGAGTCATCTGGGAACAGGGAACCTCAACTGAGGAACTGCACAGATTAGGGGGGCCTGTAGCCATGTCTGTGACAAATGTCTTGATTGATACGGGAGGGCCCAGCCTCTGTGGTACCATCCCCAAGCAAATGGACCTGGGCTGTGTAAGAAAGCTAGCTGGGCATGAACCAGGGCAAAAGAGTGAGAGAATGAGAGAGAAAAAGAGCAAAAGAGAGAGAGTGCCATTAAGCGGTGCTCCTCCATGGGTTCTGCTGCTTCACGCCTGAGCTCCTGTCCTCATTTGCCTCGCTGATGGACTGTGACCTACAAGTGCCAACTGAAATAAACCCTTTCCTTCCCTGAGTTGCTTTTGGTCATGGTGTTCCATCACAGCCACAGAAAGGCAACTAGAACATCAGGTCTCTTTGGGACTCTCTTCAGACGGCTCTTGGTGCTCACAGACAGTTTCTAAAGACTTGTTCCCATTGGGTGACTTTCAGAGGTGGAGCCCATATTCTACTTTAANAACAGGGAACCTCAACTGAGGAACTGCACAGATTAGGGGGGCCTGTAGCCATGTCTGTGACAAATGTCTTGATTGATACGGGAGGGCCCAGCCTCTGTGGTACCATCCCCAAGCAAATGGACCTGGGCTGTGTAAGAAAGCTAGCTGGGCATGAACCAGGGCAAAAGAGTGAGAGAATGAGAGAGAAAAAGAGCAAAAGAGAGAGAGTGCCATTAAGCGGTGCTCCTCCATGGGTTCTGCTGCTTCACGCCTGAGCTCCTGTCCTCATTTGCCTCGCTGATGGACTGTGACCTACAAGTGCCAACTGAAATAAACCCTTTCCTTCCCTGAATTGCTTTTGGTCATGGTGTTCCATCACAGCCACAGAAAGGCAACTAGAACATCAGGTCTCTTTGGGACTCTCTTCAGACGGCTCTTGGTGCTCACAGACAGTTTCTAAAGACTTGTTCCCATTGGGTGACTTTCAGAGGTGGAGCCCATATTCTACTTTAAAGGAATATTAGCAGTAAAATGAAAGAATGCAGATGTTTGTCCTGTTTGTGTGGTAGAAAGTATCCTGATCTTAGAAACTCTGTGTAGAGGGGGCTCAGAGATGGCTCCATGAGTAAAAGTGCCTTCTCTACAGCCATGAGGACATGAGTTCAGATCCCAGCACGGCTGACAAACTGAGCATGGTCCCATGCACTCCTGCAACCCCAGTGCTGGGAGTGGTAGAGATGAAGGGATTGCTGGGGCTTGCTGGCTGCCAGGCTAGAAGAAAAATGTGAGTTTCAGGGTCAGGGAGAGACACTGCCTCAAAGGAATAAGGCACAGTGATGATAGAAGAGGATACCTGATGCCCCTGGGTGACCTCTGTGTGTCCTCTGTGTGTGTGTGTGTGTGTGTGTGTGTGTGTGTGTGTGTGTGCGCGCGCGTGTGTGTGTGTATTGCTCAATGATGAATCATTAACCTATTCCATAATTTAGATTTATCATGTGACACCCAATGCCCTCAAATGAACAGAGGAAGGAGGGCAGCAAGGTAGGGTCCGTTATCTAAGAAGATCCCAGAAGCCATTTCAGGAGCAGCAGGGCACCAGTGGGCCCCAGACACTCTGCTCTAGTACCCTATGTTTTTCTCACTCTTGCACCTACTACCCTGTGCTCCACCTTCCAACAGAGCAAAGGTCAGGAAACGGAAGAATGTGTAAACATGGCGTCCTTAGACATTACATAACACCATCCATCTCTCCCTCGGAAAGGGTGAGCTGTCCCACACTGGTAACATTTGACTGAAAAAGATGAGGGAAAAAAAAAAACATCTGACCACAGCCAGAACATGGGTGATGGCACAGGCCTGACAACATGCTCACCCGGCAGGAAAATAGTTCTGGAGCATGACGTGTCAAATGTCTAGACTCGCTAACCTGGCAGACACGGGGTGGAAACTGGGGCCTGTCCTTCTGGCCCTGTGCAGGAGGCATCTGCGCAGGTAGGCCAGGGCTTACTGCCTGAGGGTCTGCATCCTCAGCTCACACAGCCTAAAGTAGACAGAGACTCGGCAGCCCAGACTCCTCACTTCCTCTCAAGCTGATCCGGATCTTCAGCAGCCACTGGCTTCACAGCAACCCCATGCTGGAAGGGTGGAATCAGATGGATCCCAGAAGTCCAGCGGTCATCCAGTCTAGTGCAGTCAGTGAGCGCCAGGCCAGTGAGAGGCCCTCTTGGAAAATGAGGTAGAGAGAGAGTGTTTGAGGAAAGAAAACACATAACGTCAGTTTCTGGCATCTATACACACATGTATAACATGTATACATGAACAAGCGTATAAGCACACACCTCAAAATAGATAGACAGACAGACAGGGAAAGAAAGGAAGAAAGAAAGAAAGAAAGAAAGAAAGAAAGAAAGAAAGAGAGAGTAGATGTGACCAGACTCCAGGGTCTTTTGTCAGGGCATTTGCTGAGAAGGGTTGGCAGATGTGACCAGACTCCAGATTCCAGGGTCTCTTGTCAGGGCATTTGCTGAGAAGGGTTGGCACCCCCACTTCCCACATCTAACCCGAGGAAACAGCTCCTCCAGTAACTGAACACTTTCACCAGGTGCTGTACGCCCTGCATGTTTGCCCTTTCAGTGCCCCCAACCCCACACAAGAGAAGTCACTACCTCTTAGAGCAGAGAGTTCTGCTGGCTCCTGGGCCCACAGCCTGCCTCCAACAAGACATCCTCTCCTACTCATCCTAGAAGTGAGACCTCCCAGAAAGAGGTCAACTAGGCCTAGGATACATGTCCCAAGAGGTTGTGTGAGCCCAGAGCATGGATGCATGCGCGCACACACACACACACACACACACGGCCAGGGTTGGAGCATTACTGGGCCCCACTCAGCTGGCCTGCCAGCTACCCACTATCACTTCACCCCCAGCCTGTGAGAAAGACACAAGGATCAATGATCTTTTCTCAGCAGAAGCCTCTACTTCTGGGCTGTCCAGCATTTCCTCTCTGAAAGTCCCTTCTCCTTGACCTCATCTCTTTTCAGTTTTACTTTCCATTTTGCAAACTATATACAAATATACACTGTTTTCCTGACCTCCTGGGCCTCTGGGATTAATTCATTTGCCTAGAATGTGGCTCTAAGTTCATTTTCCTTGTGGAGATCACCACCTGGTGACCCTTGTTCTCCTAATTCTAATTTATGAAAACCTCATTCCAAGTTCTGTGTTCCTGGAAACCCCAAGGGCTATCCAGTTCCCAGCTACAGAAAAGGGTACCCTACAGCAGGGAGCCCAGTCGCTCTGTTTCCAATATCCCCTGCTTCTTATCTGTAAGCCAGGGAAGCTCAGAATCTCATGAGTTCCCTAAACAAAAGACACTGTGAGATGGTGTCCTAGAGGGTTAAAGGTGCTTGCTATGCAAGCCCGATGCCCTGAGTTCCATCCCCAGACCCAAGTAAGAAGCTGGATGTGGTGGTGCACATGTGTAACCCCAGCACTCCTACTATGAGATGGGTCGTGGAGACCTAAAAGCTCAAGGGCTAGCTTGGGCTACAGAGTACAGCAGAAACAAGGGAGCTACTGCCTCAACAAGACGGAAGGTGAGAACAGAGTGCCCACAGCTGATTTCTGGCCTTGCTTAGGTTAGAACATATGTGCATTTACACTCACATACTCCATGGAATGCACACACACACACACACACACACACACACACACACACGTAATATTGTTTAGAGAAAAAAAGACAGCCCTGTCATCCTTGTCACACCTGTCCCACGCTCTGACATGTGTGTGATGCTGCACTGTCACACATGGAATTCCTGAAGCTGGTCCTTCTCTGGCAAACAGAAACAATGCCAACCAATTACTGAGCATTGTCAAACACAGAGGGCTCATCCCCACAGCAACCCAGTGTGCTGGGCCTTTTCACCGACAGTTTTCATCCTGTGAGATGGAGATCACGGGAAATGAAGGATCAGTCAAAGCTGTGTGCCCCCTTTCACCCCACGCAGCAAGTGAGCTGGATTTGAACCCAGATCAGAACTCCCTTGGAGCCATGGTGGTCACCAGACTCTAGTAAGCCTTTGAGACAAGTTCTCTTACTAATTGACGGTCAAGGCCAACAAGGACGCTGATCTTACTGTTTTGAATTGAAACATTAAAATTTTGTATTATATGTATTTGGGTGTGTGTACATGTGTGCAAGTTTGCACGCATGTGTGCATGCACATGTCCTGACACAAGTGTTGAAGTCGGAGGAAAGCCTGTGGGAATCAGTTTTCTTCCGTCATTGGTTGCAGGCATTGAATTTAGGTCATTAGGCTTAGCAACAAACACCTCCACCTGCCCAGACATCTCTCTGGCCCATAATGTACAAGTTATTATACTGAAAACAGCACATTTACCGCTCTAAATGAACAAATAATAACAATTTGTCATAAATTAAGAAATAAATTGCTAGGTGTTAGTGGTGCACACCTTAAATTTCAGCACTCAGAGGCAGAGGCAGGCAGATTTCTGAGTTCAAGGCCAGATTAGTCTACAGGGTGAGTTTTGGATAGCCAGGGCTTCAAAACAACAACAACAAAACAAACAAACAAACAAACAAACAAAAACCCCACAACCTTTGTCTTAAAAAACAAAAAAGAAAGGAAAGAAAAAAGAAAGAAAGGAAGAAGCCGGGCGGTGGTGGCGCACGCCTTTAATCCCAGCACTCGGGAGGCAGAGGCAGGCGGATCTCTGTGAGTTCGAGACCAGCCTGGTCTACAAGAGCTAGTTCCAGGATAGGCTCCAAAGCCACAGAGAAACTCTGTCTCGAAAAACCAACAAACAAAAAAAAAACAAAAAAAAAAGAAAGAAAGGAAGAAAAAAAGAGGAAGAAAGAAAAAAGAAAGAAAGAAAGGAAAGAAGGAAGGAAGGAAGGAAGGAAGGAAGGAAGGAAGGAAGGAAGGAAGGAAGAAAATACCAGAATATAATGCCAGGAGTGGTGAAAGACACACCTGTAATCCCAGCGCTCAGAAGGCAGATCTCTGTGAGTTTGAAGCTAGCCTGGTCTATATAGTAAGCTCTAGGCCAGTCAATAGTACATAGTTTCAAAAAATCAAAACAAAACAACAAAATATTACCAGCAAAGAAATTCACCTCTTTTCCCCAGTGCGATTCCATTCCTAAAAAGAAGGGAATGACTGAGAGGTGCTTGTAGGCCCCTGATCATGAGAGTGAACTCTATGTGCATTCTTGTCCACCCACAAATAATGCATTATGCTGCCTTCCAGCATCCTTACAGTGGGAGGGGGGTACCACAACCTACCCACTGAGACCGGGCAATGCACTCCCTCCCAACCCCCGATGATGTATTTAATCAGATTTTCTAATTCTGCATGCTGTGCAGGGTCCTATGGAACAAATCCACAACCATCTCTTTTCATTCATCTACTAAAGGTCTTTCATTTTATTAGTTCTTTGCTATGACAAACAGAGCAGCAATGGATGTCCTTGTTCATAGCCTGTTCATGTGGGTGTGGCTTTCTCTATGGTCAGAGTTCAGAAAGGAGGTCTATTGCTTATGTGCAGCGTTTTCCTTGAAAAATAGAATAAAAAGTCAGTGTCTAGTGCATGACCATGATTTTCTCCTAAAGAACACATATCAGTTACGTTGCAGTGGCTGCAAGCAAATACCAGGGAACTTGCACAGTGCAAGGTGGGAGACTGAGTTCCATTGGCACTGAAGTCTCCAAAGCTCTTGGATGAATTATAAGCATGGGTGAATACTCTCCTCCTGGCTACTTCCTGCAAGAGCTAATGCAGCCATGTCACATGCAACTGACTCTGAGACAGCACTGTCATCTACAATGTTCAAGCTTGAGGAGTGTGCAATGAAGTTACGAAAGTAGGAAAAAAAACCTCACAATGCTTTCAATACATTTATGATTTTATATCAGAATGTATCTATCACTCTCCTTTGGTCCTTGCGGCATGTGGGGTGGGGCTGCAGGTTTTACATGCCTGGAAATGCTTTTAGAGATTGATGTCGTCCTAAATGCAGAGACCTCAACTTCAGCAAAGGTCTTAATAAAAGCCAGGATGTGCTGAACCCCAGATGACCCCTCTTGTTACTTCTGACTAGTCCTTGCTAAGAACTCAAGAAACTTTCTAGCCTTAAAGGCTACAAGTGTAGCGTCTACTCTAGAAACCACACAGTTTGCTCCCCCCACACCCAGCTGACTAAACTCTCTGTGGGGACATGGCATCTGCCTCTAAGAAATGCCTCCTCTTCCCGCCTTGCTGCTGTGGCCCAGACAGTGACCAACTTGGTTCTGTCTGGCCAGACTCCAGACTCTGCATCTGTAGGTGGCCTGGAAACAAGTAAAAGGAATGAAGCAATTATACCGTGTCCAGAAATAGTGTGGGAGGTGGGAGGGTGGCATTTGCGTTGCTCTTCGAGACATGATCTAGCTTGGTTTTCACCTACAGTGACCCCTTGAGGTGGTGAATGAAGAGGCTATGACATATTTTATAACCAGGTGTTATGTCCCAGGTCTGACACCAGAAGTGATCAGTGGATTTAAGAGGTGTCTAAACCGTTCCTTTGACAGCCGAGTCAGCAGAAGAGCTTAGAGAGAGGGCTGTAGTGGCTTTGGATACAGTGCCTTTTTTCACTATGTCACTCTGGCTGTCCTGGAACTCACTGTGTAGACCAGGCTGGCCTCGAACTCACAGAGATCCACCTGCTTCTGCCTCCAGAGTGCTGGGATTAAAGGCGAGTGCCACCACACCATGTGGCACAGTGGGTTCTTGAGGAGACACCTCCTGCTGCTGTGGCCACAGCTTGGACTATGAAGCCAAGAGCCATCACTGCCATTTTGAGTAAGACCTGCCATTGCTGAACACATTGTCATGTGCCAGACACTGCCCTAAGCACTTTATCTGTGTGTGGTCAGTACGGTCATGGCCTCAAGGATGCCCACATCATCCCTGAAACCTTTGACTATGTCAGAGTGCATAGCAAAGGTGTGTTGGGGTTGCAGGTAAAATGAAGGCAGCTAATTAGCTGACTTCAAAATTCGAGGCTACCCTGGGGCTATAGGGGTCAGCCCAGGAGATCACAGGAAGACTTTTACCACATGTGCAAGGTAAGAGTCAGAGAGAGAGAGAGAGAGAGAGAGAGAGAGAGAGAGAGAGGAGATTGGAGATGTTGCATTGCTGACTCTGCCAAAGAAGGGCCCAAAGCCAGGGGATGGCAGAGCTTTCCAGGTAGCAAGACAGGCAGGGGAAAGATTCTCCCAGAACCTCCAGGAAGGACCAGCTGATCCTGTTCACACCATGATCAGAGCCCAGTGAACTCCATTTTGTACTTCCGACCTCCAGAACCATGATGAATGTGTGTCCTCCTATGCTACCTACCCTGTGACAGCTACAGCCACAGCTGTAGATGAATTCTCTCCACCGGTCTTCACCGCTGCCATTCTGAGAAGTGGCTAGGACTGCCTTTTCAGAGCTGAGAGAGCATAGCCATACATTAGAGGTTCCAGACCCATGCCTGGGTCTGAGCCCAGAACCATGTGACCTAAGGAAGTTATTCATTTCAGCCTCCAGACAGGCCAAGGTCCAGTGGGGCCAATGAGAGCCTCACTCTGCCTGCAGAATTTAGCAGGTGAGAAGGGACAATGGCTGACTGAATAACCTGACTTCTTAAGATAAGTATCTGTGTGCAATGTATCAGAATCAAGATTAACGCAAAGAGTCACAATGAACACAGACTCAATGTTAAATAAACGCAAGGCTAGGACCAACTTCATCAGCTCTCAAAGCCAGGGGCATCCATCTCATTTCAGAGGCTTCTGTGCTATGGGGTTACTGTTAAGACCCGTAATGAGAACGCAGCTTTCAGTGAGAGCTCACCAAAGGAGAACGCTTTCAGTAGCCGCATGGCAGGCAGCTGAGAGTTCAGGGCCAGCCTCTGGTTCCTAGCTGTCTCTCAGCTGAGTCAAGTCGCCCTGAACAAGTTACTCAGCATCTCATTGACTCTGGCTGGCTGTGTCTCACGCCCAGACTCATTTCTACCTTTTCTTTCTCTTACAAGTGGCTTTTCCACTCCTAACGTTTCTTCTCCATCTGCCCTTTCCACCAGGTTGTTCACCTTTAGTGAGTTCCATCTCCTGAAAACCTTACTCATGTGGGTTTACCTGCAGCTGAACTGCAAGGTCCAGGCGATTCCAATCCATGAGACCATGCTGGCGTTTTTTAGCAGGTAATGCACCTTAACGCTGACCGATAAAATGTATGTATCTTGGTTTAAACCATGTTAATGAATTGATTAATCGTTCACTTATTTATTATATGGGTGTGCATGCCACGGATGCACAGGGAGGTCAGGGGACGAGTTGTAGAAATCCGTTTTCTCCTTCCACTGTGGAATCCCTGAGATTCACGCTCAGGTTGTCAGGCTTGGTGGCAACTGAGCCGTCCCTCTTTCTTTCTATCTTGCTTAAAATATTATGAGGGGAAAAAGATGTCAGTAATATGATTTTCATTAGCATCATCTGGAGAGCGTAGGGTGAAGCCTGTGGTGACAGAATGCTTCAGAGCACTTCGAAGAGACGATCGCACACGGTTGTTTTGCTCTGAGATATCCACATGCTTGGGGAACTGGTGTGCCCAGTAACAACCCTGATGCACAGGAAAACAACCCATGCTACACTGACCTTAAAACATCAGGCCAGATGTTTTCACTTCTATTTTTATAGATTGCATAGAAAATTCTGGGCTTTCTGGAAAAATAAAAGCATTTGAATGTGCAGAAGTTTCCTAGCATGAATCTAGTTTCTTCTACTGTGAAAACTAGTGATTAGAGTGATAATACTGAGAGCCCATTGAGTGTGTCTTACCAGGCACTCCTGAGATAACTTTCTACTCATTACTTCTCTTTATCGGCACAATACTGAAGGGCTCTTGTTCATTTTAGTCTCTCTCTGTGTGTGTGTGTGTGTGTGTCTTGTGTGTATGTCTGTATGTGGTGTGTGGGTGTGTGTACATGCACACGCGTGAGCATACATGGGTGTGATGTGTGTGGAAAGTATGTGTGTGCAGAGGGCATGGAGGCCAACCTTGGGTGTTGGTCTTCACTTTCCATCTTGTCTACACCAAAGTCTCTTGTCTGCAGTTACATGCAATAGATGAGCTGGCCATCAAACTGGGTCGTCTCCCGTCTCTGCCTCCTATCTCACCCCAGGATCCCTGGGTTACAGACACATGTGCCACCCAGCCTGGATCCTTATGGGTTCTAAGGATCCAAACTCAGTCTCCCTTGCTTGCATGGTGAGTAGTTTACCTGCTGAATCATTTCCCCGAGTTAAGGTCCATTCTGGCTCAGGGGCAAGGGTTTCCATCCATGGCTGACTGGCTCTGTTACCTCTGGGCTCGTGTTGACACAGAGCATTGTGGTGGGTACAAAGCTTCTCACTTCATGATGACCAGGAAACAAAAGCAAAGTAAGGATTAGGGCTGTGCTATCCCTTCCTAGAACAGACATTAGAGGCTTCTTTTCTTCCCACTAGGTTTCTCTATCCCTAGTGGCCAAGTCTAACCCATAAGCTTAAGGGGAATATTTAAGAGTAAACCATAATTTATTTCAAATATGAACTCATATCCATACATCCCAGATTGTGGGTGAGTGTGGTGACCCTGTAGCCAGAGACGATCCCAAGTCGTTGTAAGGAGCCTGCTCTAGAAAGAAAGCTGTGGGGAACCTTGCTGTCTTCTCTGGTCCATGTTTCTGCAGGAACAAGGCCTCTTCACATGATGAGGCATGTTCTTTGTACATGAGAACTTAGCAGATAAGTATGTCTTCACATGTTAACGAGCAAATTAACCTGTTTGAGCCAAGTTTCACGTGGCTTGTTTTGAAACATCTCATCCATTCCTGGAACATCCGGGCGGCGTGCTAACTGCAAAGCCTGCTCTTTTCTTGTCTTGTTATTTGGGGAAAGCTTTATTGGTGGCAGAATTGTGTGTGCTGTGCTCTGTTTCTATATAATTTGCTTGAAACCCAAATGTTTTAGTCCCACCTCCCCTGTCTTTTAATATCCCAGACACACTCTTTCCAATGAGTCATGCCCACCAGGGAAAATTACCATTTGGCTGCAGGTCAGCTCTTGTCTTTGCACTGGGAGATAGGGAGTGAGCTATCATGTAGTGACTCATTGAAGCTGTGGTGAAGATGGAAGCCCTCCACTAAGGATAGGCTTCGTGGAGCTGACACATGGGCCTTCTTCCCAGTGTCTAGTGCACAGACACTTCTCCAGATACTGATGTGCATTTAACCCCAAACCTCACACTTCCATCTACCCAACATTGCCCCAAACCCTAGATCCTTCCCTTTTCCTTCGGACTGCTAGTCACCTGTATCCACGTCATCTCACTGGCCCAGCCTAAGCCCTGAGGACAGTATCTTCTGCTGGAGCAGTGAGCATATTGGTGAAATCATTTGAATGACCGTGATCTTAAGCCATCTTCTGGAGAAGAAATAGACATTGAGGACCAAACATTATGGAGACCTCCAGCGTGAGACTGTCAGAATGTGGCAACAGTGAGACAAGCTGCATAAATACTAGAGAGGAAGGGTGTGCGTGCAGCTTACCAGGGAGGAGGCAGAGCTCCAGCTACAGGAGCAGTCTGGCCGGTTAGGCATCCTAAGGGAGGCTAAGAATAGTAACCAGTGCAGCAGTCACGTGGCTCCGCTCTCACCTGTTTCAGCCTCATCCTAAGAAAGGCTAGAAGCAAATATAGATATGTATGTTTGAGTTATTCTACTCCATTTTCTTTCCCTCGTGGAATTTTACAAAGTGTTTCATTCACTCACCAAATACTTCTTGAATGCGTACCATGTGCCTGGTACACAGACAGGAGGATGCTTTTATTGCTAAGTACACTGT
>JAQHUG010000016.1:3457082-3472041 GCA_028555095.1 Dicrostonyx torquatus | reverse complement strand
CTTTTCCCAAGTATGTCACGTTGACAGCCAAGCCTGGCTTCGCCCTTGTGGTGACTCCTGCCTTAGCCTCCTGAGTATTAGGATTACAGGCCTGTGTCACCACCAAAAGCACCGCCCCCATCTCTTTCCTTTTTCTTGAGACAGAGTGTCATATACCCCAGGCTAGCCTCAAACTCAGTAGTATATAGTCAAGGATGACTTTGAACTTGATCCTCCTGCCTCCACCTCCCGAGTACTAGGGTTATAGATGCGTGGTACTGAGGATCTGAACCTGTTGAATTAGGCTTGCTAAGCAAGCTCTCTACCCCTGAGCTGCAGGACACACCCATCGCCCACCTGCTGCTGCAGGGGATTAGCTTCTAGGTCACTTGTTTGGCATTTTGGGAGAGAAACCGGCTCTCTCTTAAAGCATCCTAAGAAGGAAATGCAGGTTTCCCCGGATTCTGTATTGTGGATCCAGCTCCTTCATCAACTAGACCTCAGTTCTTTAGAGGTCTTTAGTCACTTCTGCTCTAAGTTTGTTGCAAAGCAGCGCTCAGCCTGGCTCTCTCCTTTCCACCCATCTGTGAGCTACTCTGTCTCTGGTTGCTAACATGCTCAGGCTAAGCGTATTAACCTCAACTTTATTTCCTGTCCCCCACTGCGGTGGGGGCAGACTATGAGACCAGAAGAGTTCACTGCCGTTTATTGGCTTTAGAATTGGCTGGACTGATGTGGTACAACAGGCTTGGGGGTGACACTTTCAATTCCCCTTTATGACACACACTGGGACATTTCCTACGGACTAACTCAATGTTTCCTTCACTGTACACACCAGGGACACATTTTTTTTCATTTGAATGCATTTGAGAGGCATTGTTCAATGACTCCCAAAGCTCCAAGTCTACGCCCTAAGCTAGGCTTTTGTTGCCTGGACCTCACGCTCTGGGTCGAGGAAAGGTGACAGGATTTGGAAAGAGGAGGAAAATATTGTCCATATGTTCTGGGCAGCTCAGGAAGCCATTTGCTGAGAGAGCTGCACCTAAAGGGACTTTTGAGAATGATTTCAAAGCCATTCTCAGATCTGTGGATGTGGTAATAGCTGAAACCCTGGGAGTGGCTGATGCAGTCAGGAGCTCTGGCCAAGCTGCTTCTAGATGCTCTGGTGACATTGATAACATCATCATTTTAGCCCCGGCCCCCTGCCAGGCAAGGATTGCAACCAGGAGACTGGAAATGCCTGAACTGAGGGGATGGTGTGTTCTGTAATTTATGAATATCTTAGGGACTCTGGGAAAGTGTGGGGGAAAATAAAAACAGAAGCTGATCAGTGGACAACTCACAAGAGTCTGCTTTCTCTTTCTCCATTACGAATCCTGAGGATTTGAACTCAGGTTATCAGGCTTGACAGCAAACTCCCTTTTCTCTGAGTTGTCTCACTGACTGCTTGCTTGTTTTTTGTTTGTTTGTTTTGTTTTCTGAGACAGAGTCTCATGTTACCCAGGATGGTTTTGAACTTGCTATGGCTGGTCTCATGCTTCTGATTCTTTTGCCTTTACCTCACAAGTGCTGGGATTACAGGCGTGTGCTACCATCAGAAGCAAATTATATATATTATATATATAATTTTCGATCATATGGAGTGGAGGGTGAAGTTGCCTGCAGAAGTCAGAAGAGAACATCAGGTCCCCTGGAGCTAGAGTGACAATCGAGCCATGTGTTGAAGGTGCTGGGACTGAACTCGGGTCCTCTAGAAGAGCAGTAGAAACACATAGCCACTTAGCTATCTCTTCAGCCTTGCCAGAAACAGTTCACAGTGCTTCCCTTCTTCTCTGTAATGTTTGTTGATAATAACGTCAAGAGGATGGAAAAACCTTGGCATTGTGTGGCGGATCGTTCAAAGGGAAAGGCCCTGCCTGGCCTGTTTCGGGGGCTTTGATGTCAACCTTCTAACTTTAATGTAGTTTCCTGAGAACCGATGAAGGTTCATCTAGCAGTGATTGCTCTGGCGGGGTTGTTGAGACCATGCTTCTCTAAAAATAATAGAACTTAAATGTTAGAATTATTTGATTTTTGGTACAGAGTCTCACTATGTAGCCCTGGCTGACCTGGAGCTCACTATGTATACTAGGTTGGCCTCAAACTCACAGAGAGCCTCCTGCCTCTGCCTCCCAAGTGCTGGCCTTAAAGGCATGAGCCACCACATTCAGCTAACTTAAACTTTAATAAATAGTATATAGTACAAAACATTTCTTATTAAATTGAAATTGCTCTCCAGTTTGGAGTGATTATTTTATTCTTTTTGAAGTTTCTTTGTATAAGTGTATGTGTTATGGTGTGTTTATGTGTGTGCATATCCATGCCCATATATGTGTAAACACACAAACATGTGCATTTTCCACCTTATAAATTGAGGCAGAGTCTCTCACCGATTGGGCTGGTCTAGCTGGTCAGCTTGCTCCAGGGATCTCCTGTCTGTCTCCACAGCTCTGGGACTACAGTGTCCACCCAGGACTCTAATCTTTACACTTGCATGGCAAGCACTCTGCCCACTGGGTTATTTCCTTGGTCCTGTACATTGTTTTTCTTTTAAGAATAAATTTGGAAGGGGGAGGGTGGAAGGGGAGAGGAGAGAAAGGAAGGGAAATGGGGAAAAAATGAATAGCTCAATAAAAACAATAAAAAATTAAAAACTTAAAAAAGTATAAATTTGGAGTATATTAAAAAATGACTTCTGCATGCAACCATAGTGATTCTTAGATATTGGTCTCCCATTTTAACGACAAACATGTTAAAAAAAACAAAAACAAAAACTAGCCCTTTCTGCTTGCCTGAGGGCTCCCTTTTTCTTTCTGTAAGTCAGACATTTGAGGTTGTATTATGAATAAGCCTGTAACCACTTCCCCTTGTGTTTCTTTAAGGGAAGGATCTGGAGGAGTTAAGGCACATTAATTTCTTCCCCGAGTCCTGGCTGATCCGGGTTACAGCCAACCATTATCACGCAGTGAGTCGGCTTCTCGAGGGAGCACCTAGCAAATTGTCTTGCCTCTTCGTTTTTGCTTTTTCTGGACATACGGTCCTCATTTGAAATCTCTGGGCCTCTGAGGTCAGGGCATATCTGGAGCTTCCTCCAGGGGAAGGGGAGAGAGTGAGGTCCCACATGGCCTCCAAATCTGGAAATTTTGCCAGAGTTGAAGAGCTATGGTCGTACCTTCCTCCAAACCCATGCCCTAGTAGACACAAATATGAATGTGCTTATTATGGAAACTGTTCAAACTACAGAGAAAAAAACACCCTCAGACCATCCCCCAAAGACATTAGCCACCGTCAACATTCCATTGTCTCTACCGCCTTTCAGAGGGTAGCCCATTCTCCATACTATTTTATTTTTCTGTAGTTTGGATTACTTGCTTGTAGGAGATTCTCCACACTAGAAATGCTGGCCCTCTAGCATATATACAGCTTTGTCCCTGGTACATATTAATAAATGTTGGGACCAAGCGACTCTGTCCCCAGGAAGAAATACCCCACTGTACACACACTTGGCAGCACAGAGCATTTAAATCTCAAGCTGCTTTTGTTAACTGAGACGGGAACAATGACATTTCATCCCTAAATATTCATTTCTTTTCTGACTGGCAAACGTGAGTGTTTTCCACGTGTCTGCTTTGTGGATTGTCCATACAAGCTGCCCTGTTTCTTGCACATTTCCAACGGCACATTCTCAGAGATGAAGCAGGGCAGTGTTTGAGTTCTGAAGATGCATGAGTCACAAGTTAAAATTCAGCCAGTTCCACAAGTGCTTATTGTGATGTTGGAGCCAGCCCTCCCGAGTGCCCTTCTCCCCGCATGTTAGAGGACAGCTCCATGGAAAATCCTTGCTTCTCCAGTATATAATTCAGAACTCTTTTCTAAAAGTGGCCAAAGAGACTAACACTGAGAAAGTTCCCAGCTCCATCTTTCCGCCTCGTGCTCTACCCAATCCTTCCTTTCATCCTTGTCTGTAAGGTCTGCTCCCGAGGCCCACACCCCACTTTCCAGTCTTCTCTGTGGAATGTCACACAGGGTCCTGCTCACTCTTCAATTCATGAACATAGTCCTTCACGTGATGATGCTGTTGGCATGTATCTTTTATTCCCTTGGTCACATGCTTAGCCATTTCCCTCTCTCCTCCACAGACTCTGGAAACACTGGGAACAGTACCTGTAGATGGTAGATTTTCAGAAAATGTCTGAAGCTAAAGTCATGGGGCCTGGAGATCCAGGATAGACAGGAAGTGATGAGGGGTGCGTTCCCATGCATCAAGTAAGCTGTGTGTACTTCCCTTCCAGCTGGAGAGTGGGGGCAACATGGTCCACCTGAAAGATCTTTCTACACAAGCCCTGAGGTTTGGGCTGCTTTTTAGGCAGGTACTGAAAACTCGACCTAACCAAGGGTAAGGGATACCCCTTCTATGCTGAGCGAAAGGTCTCCATGGGACTACCTGTGACCACTCTGACCTCTGATAGTAGAGCCATTGCACTCCTAAGAGATCCAGTTCATAAAACAAAGGGCTGGAACAAACCAGTCAGGGTTCTGATATGTGTGATCCAAATTTTCCCACTAGGATGACCGATGGTCCCACTTTTCCCAGGATGGAAGAGGTTTCCTGGGAGTTGAGTTTTCTTCTTAAAAGCAAGAAGCATCTGGGGGAACTATGAGCTAATCATCCATTCACTGGTCCCCAAACACACACGCAAGAACTGACAACTATGAAAAACTCTGCAAGTCTCCAGACTAGGTGGTCAGACCTGCCTCATTCTGGTAGCTGGGTGAGCAGATCTCAGTCAAACCATGCATGGTTGGCCAAGAAGCTCCAATGTGAGGCATTTCAGTGCTCAGTCACAGGACAGGGTCTGGGGTTGGCAACTGTGCTCTCTCTTGAGCTTGGTACAGTAGACATATATATATATATATTTTAATGCCACTTAAAGGTAATTAGCAGGAATATTAAAAGAACTCATGTTTCAGGGACTTGGGACCTGTATCTAACTGATCCAGTTTCTGGTTGCAGTGGACTTTTGTGGCATGTCTCATAGGTTCATCGCATTGGAACAAAACCCACTGCGGCACATGGGTCGTTTAAGACCACACCTAACTCATTATTTCTCCCCCGTAGAAATGCTGGGAGAAGTTAGTAGCTGTGTCTGAGCAGGGACAGTTTGAGTGAGTCGCTCGAGTTTGGCGGCATCCTGTCGCCTTTGCGTCGTACTGATGGCATCTCCCTTTCACTCAGTCGCTTCTCTTTCCCAACGTAGGAATACACCACTCACTCGGAAAGGATTTCTATATATGGATACTTCTTTGAGATAAAGGGAATCAAACATGATACTACCTCTTACAGTTTTTCTATGCAGGTAAGAAGCCAGAGCACAGGAAAGGCCCGCCTCTGACACAGCCACTCAGGGCCAGCCGATTCATATGGGATTAAAGGGAATCGAGGAATCCTTAGTTCATCATTCATACAGGACTATGTCATAAAGCTCCGCTCGTACTCTTATATGCGAAGCCATGAGATTTTCACAACCAGCTAGAGAGGTCGGTACCCATAGTAGACGTCCACTGAGTGACTTCCCTTCCATGCCGTCACGTGGCTTCTTGACAAAGTCAAGGTTCAGCTTGTCTATCCTGGGAGTCAAATCATCCTCAGTCTGTACATAATGGCTGATGTTTTGCCCACGATCATTCTTTGAAGAAGCGACAGGTAGTGCCTACATGTGAGAGAGGAGATGAGTCTGTCTAGAGTGTATGGGACATCTGAGGGGTCAAGAGAGGGAATGACGTCTCAGCGTTCTCCTGGAGCCCTCAGGAGAGGTTGAAGAAGAGCGTTTAAGGTCAGGGAACCGCAGTTAGACTGCCTGGCGAGTTGCGTGTGTTCAGCAAGCTCATGAACCTCCTGCCTTTAAGACGAAGACCATAAGAGGACCAACCTCAGAGTAGTAAAGGTGCTAATCATGCAAAGGGCTTGCAACAGGTTTGGCATAGAAAGCATTGTGTATATTTTATTTCTGGTTTTGTTTTATCTGAAATGTGGTAGTTAGGGACGGAACTCAGGGCCCTGTGTATTCTAGCTGTGCACTGTACCGTGGAGCTACGCTCCCAGCCCAGTGCTGAACATAGTTGGCAGTGAGGGGAGTAACAATAATGGGGACATGGTGAAGGACTGTTGTGCTCCATTTAGGATTTGCTTACAAATCTCTCTTTCTAAATTCCAAACTCCCTGAGAAACCATCTCTCACGTGACCTTTTGTTTTTGCTGTCATTCACCATGCCTAGAGCCTAGGGGAGCTTTAAATGATTGAATAAGAGGGTGGATAAATGAATGAATGGGTAGATGATGAAATCTGAGTTTTAGTACCAGTGTGGTCACCACCTCCCAATGTGTCCCCACAGCGAGTCCCTTCTCTTCCTGGGTCCTCCATTCTTAGTCACCAGGCCCTCAGGCATCTTTCTAACTGAACGGAAGAGATGAATTATGTAACAATTCCGTTGACCCCTCCGTATACACTGTTGGAGCTTTATCCCAGCAAAACAATAAAGAAGCCTGATTTTGATGGCCAAGCCTTCGTCCATTGAAAGTGGTTTGCATATGGAGAGGTCTCAGATGTCACGGGGTTCCAGCAGTGGCCCTCAGGAAATTATGCCATTTGGAGAATGGCCTCATGCTATCTGTATAGAGTGAAACAGGAAGGTTGTGGGTCAGGAACTGTTTGCTGGCTCTGGTCACCCTGGTCACAGGGTTACATAGGATGGACCACTCTCTTTGCAGAGAATAAGACACACAGACTTGGAGTGCCCCTCCCCCGTCTGTGAGCACAGTGCCATCAGCCTGAGAGCTGAGCGCCTGGTGAAGTATGAGATCAGAGCCCAGACGTTGGTGGACGGCAGGTGGCAGGAGTTCAGGACAAACCAGATCACACAGAAGTTTGGGCTCATCAAGCCAGGCTGCAAAAGCCACGTGAGCATCCCCGTTGTCTGGTTTTTCTCTTTCTCTTCTGTTTTGTTTTGCCTATTCCCTCCCTCACCCCCTTTTGGGCATTCCTATCTTCGAGTTAGCAGTGATCTATGAGAGGATTGTTTTCAGTTTCTTAAGGATGAGCACCCTCTAAATGATACCAATGGAAAACCTCCTAAAACAAATAACAGTAGTTGTGGATGACAAACAAATCAAAAGCAAGGGCACAGCAGACCCATCTTGTAAATGTCAATAGGTATTTACATATAGAGTAAGGAGTCACAGCTCCTCAGTTCCTCCGAAATCCTTCCCAGGCTATCTGCTTCCCACTGGCTAACCCAGGAGGACAGAGTGTCCCCCCCCCCCCCAGGGCTGCACCAACATCTAAGCAGACTTAGTACCCTCTTGGCCTTTGGCGGCTACAGTCCCCAAATAGCCAGAGGACCAACAAGGGACTCTTTGGGCTGTGGGTTTGAGGTTGGGACTCATACTGGTACCCTATTGGGAAGGGTGCTGTGCCACAAACCGGAGTCATTCTGGGTTCAGGCCTTGGGGACGCGTTAGAATCACCTGGGGCTTTGAGCTGCCCCTGTTGGTGATTGGGAGACCACACAGGTGGTGAGAACAAAGGCTACCCAGGTTGGGCCTGGGTTTAATGCTTCTGAAGGCTTCCCAAGGTGATTCCTAGGGTGGGGTGGGGCGGGGCGGGGATGGGAGGAGGGGAGACTGGACTCAGACGACTGGTCTCTCTGTGGGGGGTGGGGAGAGGCTAGGCTGAAAATGTGCTTCACCTTGATCAGGTGACAGCACAGGTGTGGCCTTGGGACTGCTCCCAAAGATTTAGACACTTTACTGTATCTAGATTACGTCTAAAATGTTTGTTTATACTCTCTGTGGGCTGCTCTGTGGTAGCCAGGGTTGGGAACCAGGACCTTTTGCGGCTGTCTTTGGTGCAGCAGCCTCATCCTGAAAGTCTCACTTGTTCTGTTTCGTTTCTTCTCTCAGGCCTTGAAAATCCAAACCGTGGGCATCCCAATCTATGCCAGCTTTGCATTCATTTTCCCAGCATCTTAACAGTTTTCAGAGGAATCTATGGGATCCCCCACCCTGACCGACCTGTCTACATAAGAGAAAATAAAATGACATTAACGAGGGGAGCCCAGGGTTCCGCTGTCTGTGCTTGTGAGGTCCCCTGGGTCTCTGCTCAGGCTCTCCCATAATAGGTTAGCGGTAATCTGTTTCTCTCTTCATCCAAAGGCATGATTGAGGAAAACTCATGTCCAAGTTCGCTCAGACTGTTGACAGGGGTCTCACACAATGTCCTGCAGAGCTGGGACACATCCATCCCCTCTGGATTAGAAGTTAAACCATTCCCTAAGAGAGAGGGGTTGTACAAAGGGTCACCTTCGGGTGTGTCCACCTCTCTGTGATAGCTCTTATCTTTGAGAGCTGGAGAGTTGAGGGTGTTTTGCAAACAATGAGGGGGCATACATTCAGCCTGATGGCTGCTGAGGGATGCCACACAGTTGAGGGAGTTTTCTCCCCAACAGAGAATCTCAGGAGGTGGGAACGTGGAAGGAAGACCTGGGGGGAAAGTAGAGCTAAAGAGATGGACTTTGGAAGTCTGTTTCCAGGCCTGTCTGCTCCTTCCTGTGTCCCACACTTTCACACTGTGGTTCCCATTTAGGTCCAGTCAATGAGAAGTAGTAATGGGAGCTGGGGAGACAAGAGAGGAGAGAAACTGGGGTGGCTATCACCTCTGGGCTACACAGCAAGGGTTTGATAGAGTTGGAAATATGTATGACACAGGGGCGTGGATATTGGAAAACATGGCCTTCACAATTCGGCTTAAGGTGAGGACCAATGAGACACTCACCCAGGCACAGTCTATGGGGTATCATAGCCTCAGAAATGCTCAGTAACCTGGACAAATGATATCCTAACGCAATGTTTTAAAAACTGTAAACCAAACTGGGCGGTGGTGGCGCACGCCTTTAATCCCAGCACTTGGGAGGCAGAGGCAGGCGGATCTCTGTGCGTTCGAGGCCAGCCTGGTTTACGGAGTGAGTTCCAGGACAGGCTCCAAAGCTATGGAGAAACCCTGTCTCAAAAAAAAAACAAACAGACAAACAAAAAAACTGAAAACCAATGGAAAAAGAACTCACTATGGTAGAGATGGATGGAGCATCGTGAGGTGCACATTTATATGACCAGTGCTCATATCAAAACACAGTGGAATCCAGGTGGTGGTGGCACACAGCTTTAATCCTAGCACTTGGGAGGCAGAGACAGGTGGATCTCTGTGAGTTCGAGGTCAGCCTGGTCTACAAAGGAAATTCCAGGTCAGGCAGAGAGAAACCCTGTCTCAAAAGAAATAAAATAAAATAAGATACAAAAACAAACAAACAAAACCACATAATGTCAGGTCCTGAATGCCCCAGCTAGCCTTTCCTAGGCTCCCTCACCCCAGCAAACCCTACCCAGACTTCCAGCACCACCAACTAGTTTGACCACAGAGTCTGACTGGCTGTTTTACAAACAGAAACACCCCTTGGCCATCGTCCTCGCTACTTTCTTGCTGCTGCGATCCAGTACCTAACAAGGAACAAGTGAAGTAAGAAGGGTCTGTTCGGGCTCACAGTTCAGAGGTGCCATCCCTCATGCATGCGAGTCATGACATCCTGAGCTGGAGGCAGCTGGTGATGTCACCTCTGCAGGCAGGAAACAGATAAATGCTGATGTTCAGTCTCCTCCTCTCTCTTCAGTCTGGGCCCCCAGCCCACGGATGATGACACCCACATTTAGGGTGGCTCTTCCCACCTCAGGTGACCAAATCTAGAAACTCATTGAAGACACCCAGAAGTCTGTCTCATTGGCGATTCTCAATCCTGTCAGGTTGACAACCCATAGTCACAGGTACCCATTGTGGCCACATACCTTCATCCAGCAGCGTCTGAGAGGTTTGACCACAGTTGCCTGGAGGCAGTTTTACCAGACGAGCATGGTTGTTTCGCTCCTTAGAAAATCGTTGTTGCTTAGTAACAGGTTGCTGATGAACAGTGAGAGACAAAACAGAGGCGACCACCATCACTGAGGAGCTTGGCAGGGAGACCCTCTGGTGTGGTTTTGGGGTCTCTTCGAAGTTTTTGGGATTTTTTGATTTTTCATTCCAAATGGGTTATGCATGGGTGGTGCAGGAGATCTGTGGGTGTTGCTAGAAAGGACTGAAGTCTAGAAGCTTCCATTCCTCCTTAAGGATCCTCATTATACCACACTCACACCCACCCACCCACCCACACACACACATTTGTCTTTCTTTCCAGTGCTCCCCTCCCCCACAAAAGAACAGGTTTAGGAATCTGTCTCACCACCCTGGGTGAAAAGAAGAAAAAAATCATCCTCTAATACAATATCCATACAGTCTCCCCGAGAAAGTTCCCCCATGGAAGAACCATTGGCTCTAATTATGAGAATCTGCTCCTATCCACCAGAGGGCACAGTTGACCTCGAACTCGGGAGTCAGAATTCCAGTGGCTGAAACTGGCAACCATTGTCCTAGTTCTAGAGTCATCTGAGAAGGGAGTCTCTGCAGAGGACTGCCCAGATCAGACTGGCCTGCGCACATGTCCGTAGGGCATTGTCTTCTTGTTAGTTGATGTAGAAGGGTCCCGCCCACTGTGAGCAGTACCACTCCCTGGGCAGACGGTCAGTCCTGGGTTGTACTAGAAAGTTAGCTAAGCATGAGCTTGTGAATGAGCCAGCAGGCAGCATTCCCACTACAGGTTTGGTTTCAAGGTCTCCCTTGAGTTCCTGCCCATAATGATGTACCTGGCAGTGTAAGTCAAACACATCTTTTCCTCTGCAAAGTTGCTTTGAGTACTAGCAACAGAAATGAAACTAGAACGTGCACCTTGCAGCACTGGGTCCTCCTTGCTTAATGGTTGAAAATGAAACTAACACATCTGGGGTGAGAGGCAAGGAGTCCAACCATACAGTCTCTGAACTTGGGAAGTACAAGTCTTGAGACAAAAAAAACAAAAAATTCTCAAGAGGTTCCCACCAGCTCTTCTTATGAGCGGAAGCTTCATGGACTCTGATTTTATGACCCACGGTTACAATGCCCAAAGCATCCTATGACTCTCTGCTTGCTCTCTCATCATTCATTTCCTGGCCCCAGAGAAGAAAGATTTGTTCTCACAAGTTAGCTTCAAATCCACTTGATGCATAGCAACTTCCAGGTTCCAGGTGACCTAGATTTGGCTCCCAACTCTGCCTCCTCCTAGCTGTGGGCCTCTTATCTGGGCAAGTCAGCTAAACTCTCGGCCTTAGAGAATGCAATCCGATGCTGGTGACTTTGTCAAGCACCTAAACCTATCACAAACAAGCGATAAACTTTATTCCTGTTGCTCACTTGCTGCTTGGAGTCATTTTGAACTTGTTGAAGGTTGAGACGGATACCATGTAGGCTTGGATGCGTCCTCCATGGGGCCTGATGTAGAATGAGGTGGTTGGACCTGTGACTCCCTTGGGTCTTTCAGGCTGCAGTCACAGGTGGTGATTTTTGAGAGTAGAGGAGAAACTGAGCCTGTGGAGCAGGCGTGGTGGTGTTAGGGAAGTAAACACTGGCTTACTTTACCATGGGCTTGACAGAATAAGATGAAATTGAGGGTTAGGAAGATGGCCCAGTGAGTAGCGCTTGCCACACAAGAAGGAGACTTACGTTTGACTCCTCAGAACCCACATAAAAAGCCAGATGTGGTAGCGGACACCCCACCACTGATGAGGAGACCAAGGCAGGAAATTCTGGAGCTAACTGACTAATCAGTGAAAGACCCTGTCTCAAGAAAAAAAAAGAAAAAAAAGGTAGAATTGAATATGGCACATACCTTAAATCTCAGAACTTGGGAGGCAGAATAGGCAGATCTCTGTGAGTTCAAATTGGGGTCATCCTGTTCCACATAGTAAATTCCAGAGCTACATATTGAGACCTTGTCTAAATGTCTAAACAAACAAACGAATGAATATAAATAAATACATGTAGAGAGCACACATACATGGGGGAGAAGAAGGACGAGAGAGGAGGAAGAGGAGAAGACAGCAGCATAGAAAGATTAAGAATGGCTCTTCCCTAGTTCCAGCGCAGGCTCCAAAGCTACAGAGAAACCCTGTCTCGAAAAAAAACCAAAAGAAAAAAGAAAAAAAAAAAGAATGGCTCTTCCTCAGCTCCTTGCTTATTTATTTATTTATTTATTTATTTATTTGGATCCACCTGCCTCTGCCTCCTGAGTGCTAGGTGCTAGGATTAAAGGTGTGCACCACCACTTCAGACTTGCCTGCCTCCTTTTTGAAAATAGCATCTTATTATGTGGCCCAGACTGACCTGGAACTCACAATCGTCCCGCCTCAGGATTACAGGCATGAACCACCACACCTACGTCTCTCTCCTCTTTTCAGAGGCTTTGTGTCCTACAGACCATTATGTCTTGCAGTACAGAGGAGAGAAGAAACCCTTGTAAATCTAGGACGGGCAGGGAAGTGCCGGGCTTGCGAGCTCTGAGAGGATGGGTAGACCGCTCAGGGCAGTAAGGAGGGCTAGACTGGCCTCACTTCTCCCGCAGGATGGATGTAGAGTGTGAGATTTTGATGCATGGACCCGAGTCCTGGCCAGCTGACAGTGGAGGAGCTTCTTCCAGGGAAAGAGAACAACCTCTTTCCCCCCCATCCCCGCACCGAGGAAGCCCCAAAGAAGGGCTAGCCAACAGAGCTGCTTATGCACACAAAAGTGCCATATGTTTGTCCTGACCAACAAGCTAAGTGCAGCCGCTCACTCCAGGGCTCAAGACCCTCTGCCTTCCTGTACAAATGGCACCAGCCATATCTCAGGCTCACTTTGGACTACCCCAAAACCTCAGCTGAACTACTGTGAGGGAGGCCACCTCCCAGGAGCCAGGAAAGCAGAGCTCCGTCTGTATTGAAATATCACTGGTACCTTGCTACTTCTATTTGTGTGTATTTGTATTTTAAATACACCAAAATAAAACAATAGAATGTTGCCTGGGAGTCATATCCAGTAACTTAGTCACACACAACTAATGGCTGCCACGTGGGCAGGTCGGGAGCAGGAGACAGGTAACATTGATACTCCTCATGATTCTGACTCATGTGACCCTTGTACTTCTGATCCTTGACACCACAGATAGATGAACTGCAGTCAGGTCAAGAGTTAGGGTTGCAAAGGTGAGCAAAAGATACAGACAGGCCTTGCCATTATGAGCCCCAGTGTCTGGAAAGGACAGTTGTGAAGGCGCCGAGGAGGGCTGGGTGCACTGACGGAGGGGCAGCTCTTTGCAACTATAAAGCAAATAAAGAGGTCTAAACCCTGTGGGGAGCAGGCAATTCCTAAAGAAGGGTCCTCTCCAGGGAGGTGCTTAATCCAAGATCATAAGTGGGAGAGAGAAGCAAAATAAGCTAATGGGAGGATGTGGGGAACTTGAATCCTTATGCACTGCCAACGGAAATATACAAAGTGAAATATCAAATGTAAAGCAATAGTTTCTCCTAGGTACACACCCATGAGAAACTAAAGCACATGTCCACATAGAAGCTTGCACGTGAATGTTCATGGCAATAGTATTTGTAAGCTCTCAAAGATGGAAAAGCCTAAATATCCTTCTATAAGTGAATGGAAAGATGAAATGTGGACAAGTCATATAATGAAATATTATTCAGTTTGGGGTATAGCCTGGTGGAGCATGTACTTAGCATGTTCAGAGCTCTCTCTGGCTTCATCCCTGGCAAAAATAAAGTAATGGAAGACCTATGCCTAGTACATGGATGAACCCTGAAAATAGCATACTGAGTAAAAGAAGCAGTCACCAAAACCACATCTTGTGTGATTTTGTTCATAGAAGAATGTGTAGAGTTTTGGCATGGTGGGTCACACCTGTTATCCCAGTTCTTGAGAGGTGGGGACAGGGAGATAGGGAGTTCAGGTCCAGCCTTAGCAATATAACAAGTTTGAGGCCAGCTTGAGCTATGTAAAACCCTATCTTAAAAATACACCAACAAGCAAAAGGAAAATGTTAAGAGGCAGAACCTCTCTACACAGAAGGGCTGGGGCCAGGATGGAAGGGAGACTAGAGACAAGAGTCAAAGGAGACAAGTCTCTGTCTGTGGTGAGGAAAGAATGCTACAGTGAGCGTGACAACAGTTGCTCATCTCTGTGAGTGTGCTGACCGCCATGGACCTGTGCACTTGGATGGGTAAGTCCTGGGACGTACAAATCCCACTACATGGAGCTGATGGGAGAGCAAAGAGGAGGAAGGTGGGAGCTCAGCAGATTCTGGTCCTGATGACAGCACATGCAGGGAAGCCTGGTACCTTCAAAACACACATTCTTCCTGGGCGGCCAGGGTTATCAGAGCCAGCAGCAGGATGGGTGATAGGACTTTGAGGATCATGGAGGATGGTGGGACTTTAGGGATCCTGAGAATGGTGGTGATATGGATGGTGGGACTTTGGGGAACCTGAAGGATGGTAGAGATATGGATGATGGGACTTTAAGGATCCTGGAGGATGGTGGAGATATGGATGGGGATGGTGGGACTTTAAGGCTCCTAGAGGGCAGTTACCTGTATTAAATTTTGATTTCTCTTCTAAGTGCGTGCCTACCCTGATGGCATGTGTACTCTTTTCTAATGTGTTGCTGCAGTGAAGTGTCTTTCTGGATGGCCATTCAGCAAAAGTCATGGAGTGGTCTTGGAGGTTGTGGAGGGGTCATGAAGGTCAAGCAGCATCAAGGAGTTTTTATGGCAACCCTAGTAGAGGAAAGAGCTTGGGCAGGAATGATGTCTCTGGGGCTCAGGACTTGCTCCATCCAAAGCTGGGGAGGATCCCTTTATTGTCGCAGGACAATATTACACTAGGTTGATTAAAAAGGGGTATTTTATTGGAGGGGATAAAACTTACATATCAATGTCCCAAACC
>JAQHUG010000016.1:3434492-3450151 GCA_028555095.1 Dicrostonyx torquatus | reverse complement strand
GGCACCTGCACATGTGTGGCATACATGCACACATGATAAATAATAACCTTAAAAAGAAGAGACTGTATAAAAAGATTATTGGCTCAAAATGTCTGAAGTTGGGTGTGGTGTGGCACACCTACAGTCCCAGCACTTGGGGTCCTGCAACAAGAGGACCACAAGTAGGAAGCCAGTTTGGGCTACATGGGGGAGATTCTAATGGCCTGCCGTCCTTCCCTCCCTCCCTCCCTTCTTCCTTTCCTTTCTCCATATTTCCTTCCCTTCTTCCTTCCATTAGAAATTATTTTAATAGTTACAAACCATTTTTAACAGAATCAAAATAAACTGGTGATCATTTAAGAAAAAAAAAAAAAAAAGAATTGAGGGTCTAGGAGCCATGCATCCTCCTGTCCACATTCTCTGGGAACCCTGTGTTCTCGAAGTGCCTGCTGGACACGTGAGAGCCATGTAAAAGAGAACCACATGCTTCATCCCAACCTCCAGCACAGACTGCCTAATAGAGTCTTCCAGTCCGGCACCCTCCAGTGGGATGCAGTCTGATGCAGATGCCAGGGGAAACCCTGCAAAGGATCTCTCAGATTAACTGGTCAGAGTCATAAACAAACCATTGTTTCAAGTCCCTAAATTTTGGGGGGTGGTTTTACTATGCATGCCCTGAAAAAATTAATGGAAACACACTCTTTTCATTAAGTAAATCCACTTTAAGAATGTATTTGGGGATTGAGCATTGTGGCACATGCCATTTAACCCAGCAGTTGAAAGGCAGAGGCACGCAGATCTCTGTGAATTCAAGGACAGCCTGGTCTACCAAGTGAATTCTAGGACAGTCAGGACTACACAGAGAAATCCTGCCACAAACAAATAAATAATTAAATATTAAATAAATAAATAAAATGAGATATGGCTGGGCACAGTGGCACACACCTTTAGCCCCGGGACTTGGGAGACAGAGGTAGGTGAGTTTCTTTGAGTTCAAGGCTGCCCGTGGTCTACAGATGAGTTTTAGTTATAGTGTACAGCCAAGGCTGCACAGTGAGACCCCGTCTAAAGGACCAAAAAAAAAAAAAAAAAAAAAAAGCACCAAAGTACTACCTTTGGAATTTATTAATCGGAGAGTTTTTCTTTTCTTTTTCTTTTTGTTTGTTTTTCGAGACAGGGTTTCTCTGTAGCTTTGGAGCCTATCCTGGAACTAGCTCTTGTAGACCAGGTGGGCCTCGAACTCACAGAGATCGGCCTGCCGCTGCCTCCCGAGTGCTGGGATTAAAGGCATGCGCCACCACCGCCCTTTAAAATCGGACAGCTTTTAAAGTATGTAAATGTGACCTCCCCCAAATATGAATATCTCAGTTATTTTAATATGAGATGATAGGTCCATAGGTGTGTAACTCTTCCCTTTGTTTTGTGAAATCGATCTCTAAAACCAGTGTGATCCTTTCTCTTCCCACCTGTAGTGAGGAGCCTTCCTGACCCTGTGTTGTTTCTGCTCCCCTAGGGTTAGACCCTCACAAGACGCATCCAGAGTTTGATCCGCCCATTGTCTGAACTGATCCTCAGCAAAGCAAACGTGCCCTCCGCTTTGCTTCTCTTCACAGATTTCCTGATTCTCCAGCCAGACCCACATTTTCCCTGACCTATTTCTCGCCCAACCTGTTTGGTTTCAGGGCACATTTGAGCAGGAGGCAGGGGGGATACTGTTTCTAGAAGCCAGGCCAGGAGGTTGCATGGGATGGCAGCTGGAGCCCTGGTTGTCAAGAGGGAGCTTCCTGCCCAGTGATTAACTTCTCTTTAATCCTTGAATTACCGAGCAGCTCAACCTGCCTGCTGGCCCAGCAAACCTCTGTGAGCCACTGAATAGCTCAGCGTGGCCCAAGCGTGCTTTTATTCCTGGCAGGTTTGACTGCTTGTCCACATGTCCTTGAGAAAAATGCATAATGCTGTCAGCACCATCGAATGCCATTTAAATATTGAATTAACAGTGCCTTACTAAAAACAAGTCAATGTTGACTTAAGAGCCTTGGGGGAGGGCTCTGGCACAGTGCCAAAGAAACAAAACCATTTTGGGTTTTTTTTTTTTTTTTTTGTCTTTTCTTGCTGTTGGCTCAAGACTGAGGGTCCCCTGGACACAGAACATCTCCCTAGGTAATAAGGAGGTTATGTACTTCTGGGCTAATTGAGAAAATCATTGACCAAGCCACATATTAGACACTGGGCCAGCAACCTTTGGACCTTCATAAAGGCTGAGGGGTGCGGGTGGGGTGGGGGTGGGGGCATTGGAGCCAGCTGTGGCCTGCTTGGCTCTATTCTTCTAATGTGGGTCACTTCTTAAAGTAGGACAGTCTGCAGGTGTCCTCTTTGTGCTCAGACAAAGACTCGGCTCCTCACCCTTAGGGAAACAAAGGACTGCCCTGGGGCTGGGGCTGGCGGAGACGTGAATGAGAGGGAAGCTGCGGGTCTTAGCTGAAAGGCCGGGCCTTGGCCTCCTCTGGCTGTTAGACTCTGTTGGGATCCTGACAGCCCGGTACCCCAGTCACTGCCTTACAACTTTCTGGCTGGGTAACTTTTGGCAAATTGCCTAACCGCTCCGATCCTCACGGAGCCACCGTGAGGCTAGTGAAGGATGAATTGGGGGGAGGGGTGTGATAGGAAGAAGAATGGCTTCCTCGGCCCCTGAGGCCTGATTGCTGGAAGCTGTGGCTGCTGCCTGCCGTGAAGAACAGCTTGAGCGCTCTCACTTTCCGACCCTCCTTTCCCCATCCCAAGGTCAAAGGGCAACTCCAGACGCTGTTCCTCGGGTGCCAACACCTTCTCTTATTTGAGATAGAATTTCAGTGAACCTGGAACTCACGCAGGAGGCTAGACTGGCTAGCACCGGGGAATGACGCGTCTCCATCTCTACAGCGCTGGGATTACAAGAGCACACCACCATCATGCCCAGGTTTTTCACATGGGTTCCGGAGCAACCAGAGGTCCTGTGCCTGCAAGGCAAGCACTTTACTGCCTGAGTCATCTCTCAAGGCCCACATAGGGGTCTTTTTTTTTTTTTTTAAAAAAAAATATTGTTATTTGTGTGTACATGTTTGAGGTCATGGGGATGTCAGTTTCCCTGGAGCTGGAGAAGCAAGCAATTGTGAGCTGCCTGATGTGGGGGTCCGGGAATCGAACTCTAGGGTCCTCTTCCAGAACGTTGTGTTCTTAACCGCTGAGTCATCTCCCAGTTGTCTAAAAGGAAAGTACTTGGAAGGTTGAGAGGCAAAAGGCTACGAAAACAAAGGCAGAGACGCAGGGATGTGACCTCAAGTTAGGGAGTGTGAGCCACTCCTGGGAATTTCAAGAAGCAAGGATCGGATTCCTGCCTAGAGGACCAGAAGGAACCAGCCCAGAAATTTTGACTTTGGCACAGTGAAACTGCTTTTGAACTTCTAACCTCCAAATTTACAAGATAATTAATGTGTAGGGTATTTTTTTTAATTCATTTATTTGGTGGCCCAGGTGTCTGTCACCTTGTGAGTAGAGGTCAGACATGTAGGAGTGGGTTCTTTCCTACCCTGAGGATCCCAGAAGTCTAACTCAGGTCTTCAGGCTTGGTGGTAAGCTCCTTTCTGTGCTGAGCCATTTGGATAGCCTGAGTACGTTGTTTTTAAGCTTCAAGTTTATGGTCATTTGTCGCAGCAGCCACAGGTAACTAATGCAGGCTGGTGTATGCAGTTATGGAAATGGAAGGGTTTCTGTTGTGCAGCTGCAGCAGGTGATTGACAGATGCCAAAGCTGTGGGTATCCATGAGCCATCAAAGTGTCAGCTTATTCATGCCAACTTGCTTAGGCTTTCTCACCAGGAGGTTAGGGACCCCCAGGCAGGGCTGTGGCTTACAACTGGCTTATGTCTGCTACCTACCCCTGCCTGGCCACGGGATTGGAATCTGGGCTCAAGAGAAGTGGCTCTGAGTGCTTCCAAGGGACTCTGCCTGCCTTGTTGAATACAAGCTGTACTGTTTGTGAGCTCTGGTAACAGGATGAGACATAAAAGGGCACGTGCCCGCTCCCTCACACAGCATAGTAGACATCACCCGGTGAGTTCTGGAAGCCTGAAGGCTACATTTCAGGATATTTAGCAGACCCCATCATTGATAACTGTACAGATGGCTGCAGAGAAATGCTCCCTCATGGGCAACCAGAGACACCAAGAGATGCGCCAAAGACACAGAGTTCTCCTAAGCTCCCCCAAGAACTAACGGAATTCATCACTGCAGAGTACAGTACCCTAGCCCTTGGCCTAACACACGTAGGTGCCCAGCCACTGGTGTGCGTTTGGCACCCTCACGCCTCCACAGGGCCTGCTGGTAGGCATTTCTTTCCAGGGCAGACACCTGTTTCTTAGCAGATCTGCTGTCCTCAGGTCACTGCACAGGTGGGACCATGCCTCTTTCAAAGTGTGGCTTAGTCACGGGCGTTCATGTGTGAGTCTCGGGGAGGGATGTTTTCAGTTCTGAAGACTTTTCTGTCATATCCCATGAATCTACTTAAAGAGCCGTGAGGAGCTGCCAGCCATCAGGAAGCTTGTTCTGGCTATATCCCCACCACCACCACCCCCTTGCTGCTCTCTGATTGGAGCTTGTTCACTGCTGACTTGTGGGCTGTAGCTCTGTGAACAGGGGGTCATGCCTACAGAGCACCTGCGCTCATAACCCAGCACAGTGCCCAGCAACACACAAAGGTCCCCTAATTAATTAGCTGACTCCCCCAGCGTAATGACTGAGGACGGAGGCTGGAGGTCTGGGATCTGAAAGCCACATGCAGCCTGTCTCTCAGTCCACGGCTCACTGAGCTGGAAAATCTCCCAGAGCAGCCGAGTGGAAGAGGCACAGAAGGAGATAAAGGGATTTTTCCACTGTGGTGGCCTGAGGGGGTCAGTGGAAAGCTCTGGAAGAGTGCATGTGATGCCCACCAAAAGACAGCCCCCTCTTCCCTCAGAGTTCCAAGAGGCTCCTTTGCTAGCTTCTGTCCTCCTCTGGCTCTTGTGACATTAACCCAGGCTGCATCTCCTGTGCTGGCCCCACCCTACCCCTTGTCCCTCCTCACTGAGCCCCTCCAGGCACAGGTAAGATTTTTGGAAAGTTGTTCCTGTCTGCCTGGTGCTTGGGTAAAGGTCCAAAAATGAATCTTAGCATTGCTATAGGTTTCCCTTTGACCCCTTCCTCAGAAAGAAACGTTTTAAGTCATTCCAGAATTTAAGATGTTGTAGCACCAAAGGCAGAGGAGGGTAGGGCTGCAAGAAGCAGAAAAAAACCCACAGAGAACCTCTTTGAGTTTATCCAAGTCAGGCTTCCAAGTCTGCAAGTTTCTAGGTCTCTGAGTGCTCACAGCCTTCAGAGGGGACGTTGGTGTGTGAATGGTGGAGGTCATTTACAATGACGATTCTGTGACATGTAACTGGAACAAAGGCTTCCACAGTACACGCCCACTGATCACACACTTTCAAGCGGTGACATCCAAACACCATGACGGGTTCTAAACACTGACTACAAATACTCCACAAAGGATGTATAGTAAGTCCTGGGCCCCGATACCAGTCCGCAGAGCAGCCTTTGAGTGCCCGGTATAGATGGGAGGACAGACTGCTTGCTGTTCAAGGGTAGAATTCTGAAAATGTTTGGTATTCTTCAGTGCCTGAATTCATAGCCCAAGTATTTCTCAGCAGAAAGGAGAAAAGAAAGTCAGCGTGGCTCACTACCCACCGATCTGGCTATAGGGCCACCAAAAGAGCCACCAAAGCCACCACCTATGGCAGGAGGCAGAGGTGGCCCTGTTGGGTTCTTGATGAGTGCTACCAGGGGGAGGAAGCCACAGGAAAACCAGAGGCTGAGTTGATTTGAGAACTATGGACAGAATTCTGTCCTTTAGTCCTGGCTGGGAAGAGTTGCCACTGCCCCATGAGCTCTGAGGTCCATGACGAATATGTGTACCGAGATTTTGGAGTTGTGACACTTCTAATTTGCAAAATCCTATTGGAATTTAGGCTGAGTGTTGGCTGGCTATGAGGCGGACTGCCTCTTGGGTTGTTTCCTTTACTGGCCCCAGTACTTCTCAGGGAGGCTCTCAAGCCCTTCAGACCTGCGTGTTTTGACACAGGTGCTGGTCCACAGACCAGCTGGCTTCAGCACTCAGCTACAGCATCACATCTTCTCCCCTGTCCACAAACAGAGCTATTTATGACTCTTCAGGAATGACTCCACAGTACAGGGCTTCCCAGAGTCCATGGCATTGCACCATGAGAGCAGGAATTTATCTGCATGGAGAATATCATCGATAGCTGGGGTCTCAACCCATTAACTCAGGTCCTCATGTGTGGTGACTCCCAACCATAAAATTATTTTCATTGCTATTTCAGAACTGTAATTTTGCTACTGTTACGCGTTGTAGTATAAATATCTGTGCTTCCTTGTAAGTTACTGTGCTAAAACAGGACTTGAGAGGAGACACCGTTCCTTCTAAAATTGTTTCTAATGGTAGCTTTCTAGTATATTCAATTAGTTCTGTTTTGTTTTTCATAAAAATGAATGAAGTAGAAATTCAACAGTCTTCTGGGCCCACTTTTTTTTTCTTTTTAAATACAGGGATGGCTTTAAACTCATAATCATCCTGCCTCAGACTCCTAAGAATTGGGATTAAGGATCTATACCACACCATCCACGATAGTACCAAATAATATGTTTTCACAAATAAGGTTGCTTGAAACATGAGTTTAGTCCCTAGGATCCACATGTGCCTCTTGTTACAGGTGAGACATACATGTAAAATGAATGTGATTTTTTAAAAATTTACTATATTTTTGTACTTTCTATTTTGTAATTTCTTTCCTTAATCACTTCTTATTCCTTGGATTTTCTGAAATTCTTTCAATTAAACTTTTTAGTATATTTGAAAAAATTTTGTTTCCCAATAATCTTAGGTGTCCCCCGTGAAAGAGCTATTCGATCCCCAAAGGGGTCGTGACCCACAGGTTGAGAACCACTGGTCTAGGTCAACAGTTTTCAGGCTTGACCAGCTGCCTTGAGTTGGCAAAGGGCTTGTTACAACACAGACTCATGGGCTTCCACCAGCAATTCCTGCTTGGTGGAGCTGGGCGGGGAGATGGGAGACTGTGTGTTCAGAGAAGCTGCAAGTAATGTCATGGCTGCTGGTCTCTGGACCATGCTTTGAGAACCTGGTATACAGTAGATAGGATGTATAGGGACGCTGGGTGGGGCATTGCTCTCTGGGGAGGCAGCCTGGGCAGGAGGGAAGCTTGGTGGTGCGTATTCTCTCCATTCAGGGGATTTCTCACTGGCCCCTTTTGCCGACAGATTGTTCAGAAGACCAGACTCCAAATCAGCAAGGACATGAGCTTTGGGGTATTGTAGCCCAAGAGTAGGTGCTTGATCGGGAAAGTGACTCAATGGTAGAGAACTGACCTAGCATGATTAAAGTCCAGGGTTCAAACTCCAGCACTGAAAGAGGAAAAAACAGAGACACAGTACTAGAATTCTTCTGGCCAAGCACCCAGTCCGGTAGCAGACACGTGTCAGGCAGGCATCTGCTGTTTAGAGTCTTGGATTAACAAACACGTTAACCTGGACCATGTAGTGGGTGGGAGAACACATCCCAGTATTTTCCTTCTTCCCTGGACACCATACCTTCAGCAGTGAGATGTGCCCAGCCAGAGACACAGGGAGAGAAAGGGAGGCCCTGGAAGATGAGATTCTACAAGAACACATGCAAGAAAACAAAGAAACCTTGGCACAGGTGGACTGGTTCTAAAGACATTAGAAGTGGATTCTGAGGGCTGGGATGCAGCGCAGTGGGCTGGGGCCCTCGGCTCCTTTGTGAGCACTGAGAAGGAAAAAATTCTACACACAATGGGTAGCACCTCATTCTGCTGGACAGCTGACTCTTAGGGGACACTGGGACAGTGGGTGGGACTATTTATTGACTTAGGACTATCTCTGACCTGATCTCACTTTAGGACTCTATACAGGAAACAAAGGAAAGCTTGGTGCGTTCCACATCCAATCTAATCTAGATTTGATAATTTGGTGTCTGTTTTGAAAGAATATTTACGGTTTTGCTTTGAAATTATTCTGCTGTAATAATATTTAATCAATGTAATCATTTAATCAATGATACTTTTCTTAGCAACTCTGTAGAGTTGGGAACTTCCGTGACGTGAAAGAAATCTGTTTTTTTCATTTAAACATCCCACAACTCTTCCTCGGTTTACCAGCTAAGGGACTTGTTATATAGGCCTTATGAGGAGGTCTTTATTAATTCTAGCATTTGCATTTCCTCGCTTTGGAATGAGCAAACTTGTTTTTCTAGTATTCGCTGTTCTCAAAGTCTCCTAGGAACAATCTTTGGCTTTTCCGTACCTACCTTAGGTTTATTTCTGTTTCTGCGATAAGAAAAAAGAAAAAAAAGAAGTAAAGAAAAGGGAAAAAAAAAAAAAAAAAAAAAAAAAACCAAAACAACAACAACAACAAAAACTGTCAAAAGCAACTTAGCTCACAGTCCTAGGTCCATCACTGTGGGAAAGATCAAAGCGGCAGGGACTCAAGCAGCTAATTACATCACCATCAGAGGCAGAGAGGATGGGGACTCAGGCATGCTGTGTGCTGATGGCTTTCTATGCTCTTCCCTAAATTAGGGATGCTGCAAAGGAAATGCTACCCACAGTGGGAAAGTTTTTCTGCGTTAAGGAACACAATCATGATCTCCTCCTACAGACGTGCCCAGAGGCCAGCCTAACCTAGATAATCCCTCATTGACTTCCCCCACCCCCGATGATACTAGAATGTACCAAATTAACAATTAAAGTCAGCCATCATATCACCTAAAGGTTAAAACATTCCTGCCATGGGCTCACCTTCTATAACTTTGAGCACAATTATGACCTTCTTTTTGTTCAGTTGGAACACACCCTCCCCTCCTCAGCATTGATAATCTCTTTACTCAGTGTAATTTTTTTCACCTTCAAAGTGCCATATAATTTATTTGTTCCTCTCACCCCAGTCCTACGTACTCTGTACATACAGAACATGAGCGGCAGAAGGTCCTAGTTTTACCTGGGAACATGCCTGCCACTTAGTAATCAAGTTGAGCTGAATGTCCCTGATGATTTAGAGAAGAGTGGGACTCTTCCTTATCTTGCCAGGAGCCAGGAAGAAGACTGGCCTCATCTGCAGTATGCCTGGTGCCTAGTCAAAACTTTGCCTTAAGGTGGGGAAGGTCTAAGGACTGCCTGAGAGTCCAACTTTGGGTGTGCAGTTTTCAAGGACCCTCCACATTAAATTCTTCACCTTTGAAACTAAGATGAAGTTCAGAGTGACCAGGAGGAGGGTAGGAGGGAGCAAAAATTCCAGAGAGATTACAAAATAATGAGTGGGGCAGGATCAGAGGACGCTGGGGAAGAGGAGGAGGCCTCTACCAGCCAGAGTGCACTGACTCCCAATGAAGCAAGTCCCCAAAACCCCCAGGACAGAACTCATAGGAAGTGCTAGGTACTAGAGTCTCCCTCAGAAAGCTGGTCCTTCTGAGCCCCATGGGACATGTCAAAGGTGGATTGAACACCTGAGATCCCATGAGCATGACTAGTAACTAACTCTCAAGTAACTGTAACTGTTACCAGTCACTTCTTTACCAAAGGGGCCTGGTGCTAGGACAGCCAGAATGCTTGACAAGAATCAGCTGTCAGCACTGTCTCACAAAAACAGCAGTTTTGTGCCTGTAACTGGATGCTGGCCATCTATGGTCAGACCTGGAGTGGGAAGTATGGGAAGATGGACCAGCAGTCTCATGGGAGGGGCAGGTAGAGGAGTTCAATGTCATGCACTCTAGTCTCACACTCTTCATAATTGTGCAGGCTTCTCACTTGACTATAAATGGCCAAGGACATAAACAGCCTCTCATTCACTCCTTAAAAGGTTGACAGAGTCACTAGTCCACGTCACTCATGAAGACTCTCAGATAGGGCAGTGAATTGTCCTACGGCTGTGAAACTTTAAACTTTAGACAATTTCCTTAGTTCAACCCCTCTTAACGACACCTGGTGCCTCAGTGACCCAGAGTTGGCCCTGATGGTCGGAGAGCCAGGCTTCTGGAGCTCCTAAAAACTGCCCGGGGCTTCATATGCAGCCTTCCCCTGCTCTCCTCTGCAGCAAAGTTCATAGGCATGGTCTGAGCCACCCCTACCTCTAGGAGGCATCATTGAAATCATAGACACTGGGCCTTCAGAAGCCATCCTCTCCTTGCTCTCCGGGCCATCACAGGCATATCATGTGAATATTATGGACTATGTTTGCTCCTTATCTTTCAAGTCTGACCAGTGATCTGGTAAGGCAGCCACCATGCTGGGTGTCCTTGATCTGCCTGGAGCTTACTCACTTTGTGGTGGTCTATGGCTTACTTAGGACTTCTGACTGAGGAGTCTGGATCAGAGGAACTGCAGACTCTCTGAGCACCTAAGTCTCCCTGGCAGCTTGAGGAATTATGGGAGCCTCTAGCACTCTTGCTAGGATTCACTTGACTGCCTTTTTGATCCATGAGACCATGGTCCGTTTCTAAACACATCTTCTACCTCATTCAGCAGGGAACATTATTTTCACGATTGTTCCTCCCATCTGACAAAACACCTCAACAGCTGGACATAGGAAGGGGTTGACGTCATGGAGAGAGGACGGGGTATGAAGCGGTGTAACAACTGCAGCAACAGTGACATTACCTTACAGTAACAAAGATGAGTTATTTGAATTTACTGTGGCAGGCCCTGTGATGCCAGCCTTTCAATGTACATCATCAGGTTTAATCCTTCACTGTGTGAGGTTCTGCCTTTATCTTCATCTCACACAGGAGAGGGAGCCTAGGTATCAGGGAGTGGTCCTGGATGGCACAGCTGAGTGGCAGCAGTGCTGAGGCTGAGGCTGAGAAAAGCACCCGATGTCAACTTCTGGATTCTACACCCCTGTACACACACACACACACACACACACACACACACACACACACACACCACTCACACACGGAAACACACTCACATACACGGAGACACATGCTCATATATTCACAGGGACACACACACACATCACTCACACACGGAAACACACTCATATTTACAGGGACACACACAGAGACATATACAGACAAATGATCTCTCTCTCACACACACATTAATTGGTAAATTAATAGATACTTTTGCTGCTCTTTTAAGTCAATGAAGATGTTTTTGTCCTAAAAAAAATAAAAAATGATTTGGCCACAACAGAATTATGCGTGACTGAGTAGGTAAGACCTGCCCCTCAGATCTTAAGGAAAACCTTTGGCCACATTTTCTGTTTTCTCCTTGCCTCGTCTGTTCTACTGCCTGAAATCCCACCACTGCACCGCTGGCAACCCATTCTTTCTGACTGATAGGTATTGTTTATGGAAACTTCTGTTTTCAGTTCTTCTTGTCTGAGAATTACCTTGTTTGACTGTACATCTTTGGACCGTCCAAAGCTCTTTCCCTAACATCTGTTCTTCAGTGGTAGATGGGGGAGGGGCAAAGAGAGAAAGAAAGGGAGAGGAGATTGTAGATATCTGAGTTTTTGTCTCTATCACTCACAACCTAGGGGTAGAGATACAAAATGGACCCTTAAGCCACAATCAAGGTAAGAACTCTGCACAGAGTGACACTGGGCTCATAGCTGAAGAATGATCCAGATTAAAAAAAAAAATCAGGTACAATTAAAAAGCCATATTTTTGGAATGGCTGGAGGGCAAATGCTTGTGTGAAGGAGAAGGCAGGAACATGATGTCATCCACTACCTTTAGCTGACTTTTCTGAACAACCAGCCCCAGTCTTCCCTTGCTACCCTGGTAAAGGTCTCACCCAGTCACCCTGACCCCTCTGGTTGTTGTCTGCCACCTTGCAGACAGGATAGCTGAAAGCACAGGAGAGACCTGTGACTTGAGAGCTTTGTCAGTTACTGCCTTGGTACATCAGTACACATCTCGGGTCAGCAGTGTTCGGAACTATGCATTGGGTCCGCAGTGTCCAGCAGCATGCATCGTAGGTCTGCAGTGTCCAGCAGCACGCATCGTGGGTCCGCAGTGTCCAGCAGCACGCATCGTGGGTCCGCAGTGTCCAGCAGCAGGCATCGTGGGTCCGCAGTGTCCAGCAGCACGGACAGACACATCATGGGTCAGCAGTGAGGAGAAGCCGTCGGAGCCTGCACTCACAGATGCTTGCACTCTTGCAGAACTATTGAACTCTTGGATCCAATGCTAGGGCAGACATTTTATTAGCGACAGATTGTGGAGGGAAAGTAGACACCCTTCCTTAACTTGTGGTGGCAGCTCCTGAGTTGCGATGGGAGGTAAAGGGGACGAGGGGTCTTGGAACAAGACCAGGGGATGGACTAGAATTCAAAGGGTCCCAGGAGCTTGGCTGTGAGAGCAAAATTGCATCAGAGGCCGTCTAGCAGGGTCTGCCTGGGCCGTGTGGAAGGTTAATTTTCCCTAGGCCCCTCCAGATTACTGGCTACCCACAGGGCTATGCTTTCAGTAAAGGCAGGCCCTTTGCAAGAATCTGAAATCTGTCATTCAAGGAGAAAGGAGGAGGGGTCCTTGGTCATATGCATAAGGGGTGGGCTGCACCTGTCAACAGTGGTTGTCTTCAGCCTGTAATTTTTTGTTTTGAGAATCAACCATATCTACTGAAGACCCAGAAGGTTGTGCCAAGTTTAAAGGGCTGGGAGAGCTAAACAGAGGGACAACCTCCTTATCAGGTATTCCCATCAGATGAAGCTGATAAGCACTGGCCGGCACACCAAAGGAAGAATGTTTGATAGCTATAACTAACTTAGTTCTCTGGAGGTACCGGCAATTGTACATTTTAAAGTACACTTTGCATATTTTTCTTAGTCCACTCTCAATTATAACAGGAAATCAGAGACTAGCTAACGTGTTTTTAGAAAAACCAAAAAGGCTGATTTCTGTTCATGGTCTAGAGGCTGAGAAGCCACTGTTGTCTTCTGGACTTCTGTCAAGGCTTCATGCTGCTATCCATAGCGAAAATGCAGAAGGAGAAGCGAAATGGGCACTTCCAGGAAAGAGGGAAGGAGACGGGAGCTGACACAGCTTCCTAATCATGAGCTCTGGCAACAACAGATCCATTTCCTCAAGAGCAAAATGAATAGACTCGTGAGGGCAGATCCCTTGCGAACACAAATGCCCTGACACCATTGCATTGGGAACCAAGCCTCAACATGACTTCAGTGACCCCACCTACACTCAAGCCAATAAAGCTGTGTGTGCAGGATAGGCCTGCACTGTTGCCGGGATGTAACAGTAATCCTGTTCACAAGCACCCACCTCACACACCGGGCTGTTACTGTGAGAGCGGGCCAAGTGGGAAGAGAAGGCTTGCAGGGACAGGTTCCCTGCCCTCTCAACCCCAGGAAGCCTGAGCGACTGATAGCCAGATGTTCCCCCCCTCCCTAGGGTGGTGTCAGAAAAGAGCCAATGGAAACTCCGAGACTTTCCCCTACTGATCAGTAGTAGTAACAAGATGACCCCGAGACCTCAATGCCACTGGAGGCCACTTGGGGTGCAAAATGAGCACCCCTGCCCTTTAAACTGAGGTGGTATCTGCTGGAGCCTAGTGTACAAACCTGCATTTGCCCAGAAATAATGGGGCTCCCCCACACCTCCTACCCACCTCCCCTGGCAGTGGAGGCCACATAGAGAGCTTTGAAATCCATCACTAGGCCGGGTGGTGGTGGCGGACGCCTTTAATCCCAGCACTCGGGAGGCAGAGACAAGCGGATCTTTGTGAGTTCGAGACCAGCCTGGTCTACAAGAGCTAGTTCCAGGATTGGCTCCAAAAGCTGCAGAGAAACCCTGTCTCAAAAAACAAACAAACAAACAAACAATCAAAAATCCATCACTACCTAACCCAGTTCAGGGTATTTAGCTCCCTGTCAGACTGATTTTTCAGAATACTACAGAAGGGCTGGAACCCAAAGAAAATAATGTCAAGGGCCTCATAACAAAGTATGTACCCAAATGTCTAAATTTCAACAAAACAAAAGTTTTGTTTTAAGATTAAAGATCTTTACTTGAATGAAGAAAAAAAAAAGAAAAGCTCCAACATGAGATGACACAGATTGGAACCGCCTGACAGAGACTTCAGAGTAGCCATTCTATATGCCAGTCAATCAACCGCAAAAGTGCTGTGAGGGAGCGAGTGAGCAAGCTACCTAGAGTTCTCATCCCAGGGCTGGAGGGATGGCTCAGTGGGTAAGAGCACCAGCTATGCAAGCCTGAGGATCTGAGTTCGGATCCCAGCACCCACCTAAAACGTCAGGAGTGGCCTCACAGGTGTATGTGTGATGCCAGCATTGTGGAAAGTGGAAGCAGGAGGATTGCTGGGACTTGCTGGCTGTCAGCCTAGCTCAAGACTCAGTGAGAGTCTCTGTCTCAAAGACTAAGGCAGAAGGTGATAGAGCAGGCCACCTGGCTTCATTGTTTAGCTTCTTCACGCGTACAGGCATGCACACTCCCACACATGTGCACATATACTTCATGCACATACACACACGTGTGTGAAATGATCAAGGCAGAAATAGAAATTTCAGTAAACAGACTGTTGAGAAAAGAGCCAAACAGAAACTTCAGAACTGAGAAACCACAATTACCTTCAGTCTCTGAGACTGAAACACCTGTCATAGAGAAGGGAGAACGAATTTATTTCAGCTCGTGGTTTCTGAGAGTTCAGTCCATCATTGGGTAACCCCGTGTGTATAACAAGATTCATACGGCCCATGATTCTGGAGCCCCGCATGCTTGACATGCCCCATACAGTCCATGATTCCGTAACAGGAATTCCCCGACCTGGGGCTGGGCAGGAAGCATTCTGCTGGCTTTCCCCTTTCCTTCTTTATTCTCACCCCAGGCTCCCAGCCCATTTTCAATGTGAGTCTTCCTCATTGCTTACCCTTTCAAGAAATGCCCTTACAGACACATCTAGAAGTGTGTCTCACCAATGTCCCAAGTGACGCACATCTGCTCATGCAGATGATGAAGACTAAGTATAGTCACTAACAACAACAAAACCAGAAAACAAAGCAAACCAAAGAACCACCCCTGGATGGATATAACAATGGAACGAGAATAAAAAGAGAAGAATCATGATTTTGAAGATAGGAACTACCAAATCTAAATAAAACAGGGGAAAAAACTGAAAAATAAAATGTATAGAACCCAAGGGATACATGGGGTATAAGAAAGAATTATACCATGAGAGCCCCAGAAGAATGGAGAAAACAGAGTGGGACCAAAAGGCATAAAAAGAAAAGAGTGGTTTTTGTCCCTAATTCGGCAAAAGATGTGAGGCTGTATAGTCAAGAAGGCAGTTGAATTACAAATATGAAAAAGCACAGCAATCCATGCTCAGAATCATTAAAGACAGTTTCTTTTTCTTTTTTTTTAAGGATTTATTTATTTGCTGGGCAGTAGTGGCGCACGCCTTTAATCCCAGAACTCGGGAGGCAGAGACAGGCGGATCTCTGTGAGTTCGAGACCAGCCTGGTCTACAAGAGCTAGTTCCAGGACAGGCCCCAAAAGCTACAAAGAAACCCTGTCTCGATAAA
>JAQHUG010000016.1:3387546-3432617 GCA_028555095.1 Dicrostonyx torquatus | reverse complement strand
AGTTTGAAGTCAGGGATTGTGATGCCTCCAGAAGTTCTTTTATTGCCCAGGATTGTTTTGGCTATCCTGGGTTTTTTGCTTTTCCAAATGAAGTTGAGTACCATTCTTTCGAGGTCTTTGAAGAATTTTGCTGGGCATTGCATTGAATCTGTAGATTGCTTTTGGTGCTTTCTGATATTCTAAAAGAACACAGTTGACTCATAATTCCCTAGCCAGTGAACAAATCAGGACTGAAGAGCAAGAAAGACTTCTCGGTGGAAGGAAAGCTAGGATCACTTGTTGCCTAGAGACAGGCTCTAAAAAATAGACAAAGGAAGCGCTCCAAACACAAAGAATGATAAAAGACACCTGTTAGGACAGCTGATATGAAAGAGGTAAGACTAAATCTGACAAAGATGGGAATGCGGGTCCTCCACACATTGCTGATACAAGTGTGAAATGGTTCAGCTATTTTTTTAAATTAATTGAAAAAGCTTTATTTTTAACAAACTCACATTACGCAGTTACGCATTACGCAGTTAGGTTACTGAAAGCACTCAAACAGTTGCCCAGCCCAGGCCCTGTAGCTCAGTGGACTTCTCTACACAGGTAGAACGGTATTCCGATGCAATGTAGTTTTGCTCTGCACAAAATGTAGGGAAATGGTTATAATGAATTTTTAGTTAAAAAAACAAAAACAAAACAAACCTAACTCTACACTTATGTGACCCAGAAACTTCACTCTTGTGTACTTACCACATAAAAGCAAAAGCAATGCATGTGACTATTTATAATGTCTTTACTTGTAACAGCCCCAGATTGGAAATAACCAAAATATATTTCTTTTTCTTTTCTTTTGGTTTTTTGAGACAGGGTTCTCTGTACCTTTGGAACCTGTCCTGGAACTTGCTCTGTAATCAGGGTGGCCTTGAACTCACAGAGATATACCTGCCTCTTGAGTGCTGGGATTAAAGGTGTGTGCCACCACTGCCCAGTTATAAATATAACTCTTAAATCTCTGAATAAATAAATGAACAAACACACTGTAATATATTCAAAATATGGAAATACTAATTATCAGTAAAAAAAATTAAGAAAAAAAAGAATGGGCTATTAGCTCAAAGATTTGGATGGACCCCAAAGTCGATCTCAAACACAAGGGACAGTTGTAGTGACAGGTGGATCTGTCTGTCACAGTTACACACAGTGCAATAAATGGAATAAAGCTATCTATCTGCACAATTTGTAGCAATGCCAATTTCTTGGTTTAGATACTATGCTGCAACTGTGTACCTGTAACTATTGGGGGAAGTAGCCAAGAATACAGGGTGCTTCTTTGTACCCTCCTTGTAACTTCCTGCATGTTTAATTACTTCAGAGTTTAATTTTTTAAGAATATAAAATAGAATATATTATTTGGTGAAATCACTTGTCCTTGGCTAAATGGATCTGTGTAGAGAGATATCTGGAAAGATATTTGCCAGAGTTTAGATGGCATATGAGGATGATTTTCACTGTCTTTGTGTTCTATGTATCGTCTGGGTTATTTTCAACTTAAAATCTAAAGTGGTTAAGACCCCTGATGCATGCTGGGAAAAGGAAGGGGAATGGAAAGAAAAGTACTGTGTTTGTCTTGAGTGTGAGGGAAGGAATGGTGTGGATTATGGCTAGTGGATTTGACACTTGGGGGTTTGTCTCTGGTGGGGTATTTAATCCTTCCTAATGGTTACAGTCTCTCTGGGGGAGTCCAGTAGCACCAGTTGCTTTCCTGACCCTTGTTCAGAAGCATGTAGATAGATCTGCCTCACCTCCATCTTCTGCCTGTGCATGCCTGGGAGAATGCCTCTGAAGTCTGTTCCTTTCACAGTCTCACTCAGCCAGCAAATAGTGAACACACAACAGAGATCCTCTTGAATTTTTTTTTTTTTTTGAGCTGACCTCTGTGCCAACTCAGGCTGGGATGTGCCTTCAAAGATGCTCTTTTTTTTTTTTTTTTTTCAAGACAGGGTTTCTCTGTGGCTTTGGAGCCTGTCCTGGAACTAGCTCTTGTAGACCAGGCTGGTCTCAGAGATCCGCCTGCCTTTGCCTCACGAGTGCTGGGATTAAAGGTGTGCACCACCACCGCCCGTTTTTTTTTTTTTCAAGACAGGGTTTCTCTGTGGCTTTGGAGCCTGTCCTGGAACTAGCTCTTGTAGCCCAGGCTGGCCTCGAACTCACAGAGATCCGCCTGCCTTTGCCTCACGAGTGCTGGGATTAAAGGCGTGCGCCACCACCGCCCGGCTTCAAAGATGCTATTTTCTGAAACTGTTTTGCTCCAAGACAAGGCATCACTAAATATCCTAGGCAGGCTCCAAATTTACAATCCTTCTGCCTCAGCCTGCTGAGTTCTGGGGTTACTGGCATGTGCCACCATGCCTTGCTTCTTTGGGAACTTTAGTGCCTTGGATACCCATCAGTGAGGTCTGTCTGCCCATAAGGAAGGACCTGTGTAGTAACAAGCATCACTGTGCAAGGGACAGATAGAAGGAGACAGTCTCTGGGTCACCCCCGTGACAGCTATTTTTTGTCCAATTCCTTCAGGGATTTGCTCTTTCCAGTCACTGGCCATTTATTCAGGTGCTTAATTCTCTCCTGGAGTTCATTTAGCTATCATTAGTTATTCAATTGCTGATTCATCATTCATCCAGTTAAATAGTCTTTTATTCACAATCAGACTCACTCATCCGATATCTATCCTTCCAACCCTTCAGCCATCTCTCCTCCCTCTATCCATTCATCCCCTCCACTCGACCATCAATCTGTTTACTCACCTTTCACCTATCTTTTCATTTGGTCAGCCAGTAATAAAATCATCTAGGCAACCAACGAATACATAAAAACTCCAAAGTCCAAAGCTCTTTCAGCAGTGAGGAGAGAGAGGTGCTAACATCCGTTGCCAGGTTACCATAAGCCAGGTATGGTGCTGACCTCTTAACATGCTAGACTGTCACTTTAGTTCCTGAGGCAGATAGCAAGCTTTCTGCCTACAAAGGAGGAAAATAATACCAGAGAGATTGGATGGCCCTGTCTAAAGAGAGTCAAGAACAGGAGACTGAGCCAAGGTTTCATACCAGACCTCCCTGGCACTTCAGCCATGTTGTCTCCAGCTTTTATTTGATCTGAGTGTTTACCAAGTGCTTTAGAATTCCCATGATACCATGATCCCCAGAGATGCCTGTGTTGGCCTATGGACAAGGGAGAAAAGGGTGGCTCAGAAACGCTGTAAAGATGCTGAAGACCATAAAGCAGCTATACAGACTCCAGACTTGAACTCAGGACTTCTAACTACAAAGGTTTTGTTCTTTTCACCGTATGGTGTCCTCCAGGAATTAGCTGCCCCAGGGCAGCAGTTATAAGTGGCTCTCACCTGGGCGTGTGTGGGAAAAAGTCGTGGGTTCTGGTAGTGCAGGGTGACAGTTGTGTGCTGCAGGCCTGGAGAGTGTTTCTGGAGTAGGTACAGCAAGCTAGACCAGAAGGACAGTGCGGGATGTTGCCAGCAGAGGTGAGCACTGCAAAAGAGGCAGGAGTGCAAAGTCTGCTTTAAAGCCCTAACTGAAACAGAGACAAGCATTGATGAGGCTGAACGGGTGGGGTGGAGCATTTGCTCCCAAACTGCCTACTCAGACTCCATAGGATTCATTCCTCTGCATTTATTATGCATGTGTGTATGTATTTATTATGTATTCCCCTACATTTCCCTAGGGTAAATCTCCTACCTATTGTCAGGCCTATAGGGCCCCTACCCCTGTCACTCTGCCTCCGGGGCATTCTGCCTCTGACATATCTGTGGGTGTTTAGATGGGCTGGTTTCTCTCAGCGATGACTCAGGGATCAACTTTTGTTTCAAGGAACCGTATGGGCAGGCCTGCCACTCCCTGGCTGGCCTCCTGCATCCAAAACAAACAGTCTGGCGGGCAGCATGTGGGCAGTGGAACGGAGTGCAAGAGGGCATCTCAGGATAAGCAGGAGAACTTCCAGAGAAACCAACTCAACTGTTGTTGGGAAGCAGATGAGGAAGCCAGGAAGCAGACTGTGCAGAGGTCCCACATGACTCTCGCCGCAGTCCAGTGGATGTCATCATAAAAGCGCTTACTGGCGCTTACTGTGTGCCAAGCACCATCTTCCAGCCTTTCGGCAGCAGATTGGTTTTCTAATGAGAACACAAACTGGATCCCAGAACTGAATTTCAGTGAGCGGCTTAAAGCCACACAGCCAGCAAGCAGTGGGCTTGAACCTGGCATTGTGGGTCAAAAAGCTTAGATCCCAGAGACATGATGATCATTTAGGTTTTGGTAAAAGGCCAGTCACTGTCATTATGTTAAAGCAGTTTTCCTAAATAAAACTTAGTAACTCGTGTGTGTGTGTGTGTGTGAGAGAGAGAGAGAGAGAGAGAGAGAGAGAGAGAGAGAGAGAGAGGAGAGAGAGAGAGAGAGTAAGAGAGATGTGTGTGTGTGGTATATATGTGCTGTGTATGCCTTATGCCTGTGTGGTGTGTGTGTGTGTGTGGTGTGTGTGTAATTCAGAGATCAACATTGGATGTCTTTCTTGCTGGTGTCGACCTTTTTTTTTTTTTTTTTGAGGCAGTGTCTCCTACTGAGCTCTGGGGATGTCAATCTCTACCAGCTTGTGCTAGGGCTACACACAAGGAGACCATGCCTGGCTTCTTTTACAGGGTGCTAGGGATCTGAACTGAAGTCATCTTCTTGTAAGTTAGGCATTTTAACCATTGAGCCCTCTCCCCAGCCCCTACTTACTATCTCTGTATGACAAAAAGCCTAACTAGGGGCAGATCCTGGGTATGAGGCTTTCTCAGTACTGCTGCTGGGTTGCCATACTGGATTTAAAACTATACCAATGTCCTTAGTGGACTCATGTGAAAAACAAGAGAGAAATAAAAGAAATTCTGCCATTAATTTTGTCACAGAATCCTCTGATCAGCCTTTTGGGCAGGTCTAATGCTCCACTGGGAGCCCATGAACCACGTGGTACTATCCGAGATGGAGTTTAGGATATAGGACTCTAGTCCTCAGTTCTTTGTTGCTGGGCTCACTGATCCATCTAGAGGATCTATTCTCACAGGATCCACAGGGGCTATGCAGTTCAGTGTCTGAAGCTGAGAACGAGGGCTGCTGCCGGAAGGGAACCCTGCGTAGTACCCAGTGCTTCTTCCAGTGTGTCCTGCGAGTGTCCTGTCATGTTGCTCTTTATGTTCTCCAGTCCCTTCTAGGCCTAGAGCTTGTCTCCAGCTGCCAGTCACCTCACCCCAAAGCCAGATTTGCCCAAGACTTGCCCAGGCGCACCCCAGTAGCAGACCTGTCTCCCAGAAACAAGCTACCAGCCCTCTATCTTCCCAGTACCTGCCTGGGACACTGCACTTGGGCATTTTTGTTTGTTTGTTTTTCCTAAAACAGGGTTTCTCTGTGTAACAGCCCTGGCTGTCCAGGAACTTGTTCTGTACACCCGGCTGGCCTTGACCTCAGAGATCTGCCTGCCTCCGCCTCCTGAGTGCTAACATTATAGGCTTCTGTCACCACTCCTGGCTTTCTTGGGCAGAGTCTTAGCCAGACAGTTAGGAGAAGGCCCTGCTAGTGAGGAAATCAGAGTCTCCTGGCTCTAGGGTGAAGTAGGACTACAGTGTAAAGTGGATGTGGAATGGGGAGGCAGGCAGAGGGGAGCCAGCCACCTTCCCCAGAGAGCTCAGGAGGATTCCTCTAAGGAGAGAGGTGCTTTCACTTTCACTGAGACCTTTGTCCCTCAGGGCAGAGATTTTATTTTGTCTGAGGTTAGGGGTTGGGTTAGGGCTGGAGGGAAAAGCCATTCTAGGCAGAGAAACCAACATTAAAAAAAAAAAAATTCAGGAGAGGAAACAACCCAAATGCCTATCAGCAGATAAATGGATAAACACACTGTGGCACATCCATACACTGGGATGCTATTCAGCAATGAAAACCTACTGATATGTTTAATTCTGTTACAGCTCAAATTGATGAGCAAAAGAAACCACACACATAAGAGAACATACTGTATGACTCCACTTATAGAGGGTTCTAGAAAATTAAAAACCGTCAATAGTGGTTAGTGGCAGCTGACGGGCAGCAGGAGGAGAGTGGTACTTTGGGGTGTCAGCTGTGCTCACTATTTTGATTGTGGAGATGTCCTCAAAGGTGTATTTTTAGAGCAAACTGTGCAGACACAGGGGCCTTGTGCAGACTGAGCCTGGGGGCCATCTATCAGACTGCAGCAAAGCCTATGCTGACTCAGACGCCTTGTGCAGACTGAGCCTGGGGGCCATCTATCAGACTGCAGCAAAGCCTATGCTGACTCAGACAGCAAAAGACCGTTGTGCTGAGCTTGCAGTGGTTCTCAGCCTTCCTAATGCCGCAATCGCTTAATACAGCTCCCCGTGTGGTGGTGACCCCCAACTATAAAATTATTTCCGTTGCTACTTCATAACTGTAATTTTGTTACTGTTATGAATCATAATGTAAGCAGCTGTGTTTTCTGATGGCCTTAGGAGATCCTGGTGAAAGGATCGTTCGACCCCCCAAAAGGGGTTACGGCCCACAGGCTGAGAATCACTGGCTTAGCTTTTCTCCTGGGAGCCACAAAGCAGAACAGATCTATAGAGTTTGTATATGAAAGTTGGCTCTAGAAGGAGGCTGACATGGGGTTCAGGCACAGATGGCAGGGCCCAGCTCAGTGAGGAATAGTGAGGTAGAGGGGATAGATAGATTTGCCTGGTGGTCAAGAGTCAGTTGATTCAGAGGACTCAGTGGTTAGGAGCACTTGCCACTCTGGGAAAGGGCCTGGGATCCACTCCCAGCACCCACTTGATGACTCACAACATCTGTGATTGTTCCAGGAATCGCTTCTTTTGTCTTTTTTTTTTTTTTTAAAGTTTTTCAAGACAGGGGTTTTCTGTAGCTTTGGATCTTTTCCTGGAACTAGCTCTTGTAGACCAGGCTGGCCTTGAACTCACAGAGATCCACCTGCCTCTGCCTCCCAAGTGCTGGGATTTGAGGAGTGCACCACCACCACCCGGCTCTGTCTTCTGTCTTTTATAGGCACCAAGCACATACGGTGCACATACATACACACATACACATAAAAGAAAAGGTAAAATTATTTTTTAAAAAAAGTCAGTCCTGACAATATTCAGTACAGACTGTGGGCAGGAGGGGTAGGAAGGAATCAAAGCAGGTGACCAGACTTCTGTTTGTTGACTGAAAGGTGTTGGGACTGAAGGGAGAATGAGCAAGGAGATTGACTGGCTCTGCTGGGCAAAGTGCATGGTGCCAGCAGGTGCCTCCCTGGCTTCTCCAAGTACCAACACCTGAGAGCCTTCAGCTTTCTCTGCCCTCGGGCCATGAGGCTCAGGAATACACCTGTGCGAGCCCCCCCCCCCCCCATCAGCCAAGGAGCTTCACCACTTCCTCCTGCTCCCCCACCCCTTCCCCTGTAATGCTGACACATCAAAATCAGACCAGCTTTGCTCAGCCAGACCTGACCAGAGCGCTGACACTCATCACAAGGAGAAACCTCTGCTCAGGAGTAGGAAGCCCTGTGTTGCTCTTTGGCTCTTCTTAGCTTCAGGGTTTTTTGTTTTTTCTAGTCTACAAAGCAAGGCCAATAAGACTCAACTTAGGTTGTAAATGATAATATGAAGATACTTTAAAATCGATGGGACCATGGTAAGAATCTGTTATGCACCCACTAGAAGGACTAAAAGAGAAAGGTCAACAACAGCCGGGGGTGGTGAGGTTGTGGAGCAGCTGCAGCTCTCAAGCTCATGCATTGCTGGTGGCAATGAAGCTGGCGAAGCTCTCTGAGAGCAGCATTGCTGTTTCTTGTTAGGTTTCGAATGTGACTTCAAGAGGACACTGAGACAGATTACTGGGGACTAAAGAATTTAATAGAAGAGTTATTAGTTAGCTCCATGGACACATAAAAGGACAACCATGGCAGGGACTCTGAGGCCCTGGCATCTAGCACCCAGCATGGGACAGTGTGGCAAGGTCTCTCAAGAGAATTGGAGCCCGCAAGGCAGAGAGTGAAGCCTCTTCTCATCCCTCTTGAGGATGGGGGACTTGGGGGGGATGTTCACAGCAGGAGGCTGCAGCCAGGCTCTCAGATTCCCAGGCAGGAGGTGGGAAGGGGGTGGGGGACAGGATGCGGCACTTCTTTGGCAGGCACGTCTGATCTGCTGATCGGCTCACAGACAATATCCTAGCAGTGCACCTGTTGGTGTCTGTGAGCTGAAGAGAGCGGATTCAAGTAGGGGCTCGACTCTAACATCAGGGTCTCACATTTCTTAAGATGATAAAGATATTATTAGTGGATGACCTACCAAAGCCACTTAACCTCCAGGGGCTAAGAGTACACATGTCTACAAAAGAGCTGCATAAGAAGGTTTGAGGCAGCTTTAGTCACCATAGTCCCAAACTGGAGCCTCAAATGTCCCACAGTAGAAGAAGTAGAAGCAGCAGTTGTATGCTATTCCCACAGTGCAATACCACACATCAATGTGATATCCAATAACATTTTTGTGTCAGAGAAACAAAGTTGAGCAAAAGAGTTCAGGCCATCAAAGACTACATAACATACTGTGTTGATACCATTCTGTGAGGTTCAAGACAGGCACAGCCAGGCACTCTATGACAACAAGAGTCAGAAGAGTGGCTGTCTCCAGCTGTCAGAGAAGTCTTGTAGGATATTGGAAGTGTTTCTTGGGTGGTAGATACAGTTTATTGAGTTTTATACTTAATAATTCAAGACTTTTAAGTTATACCCCAAACAAATTAAAAAGAAAGAAGAGATGTGGCTCTGTTTGCCCAGCATCCGTGAAGTCCTGTTCCATCTCCATCACTATGTAAGCCAGGTGTGGTGGCACAGACCTGTTGTCCCAGCACTTAGGAAGTAGAAACAGGAGGACCAGAAAGTCAAGATCATCATTGACTACATAGGGAAATTGAGGTCAGCCTCAGCTACATGAAACCTCACCTACACAAAGCAAAAAAAGTAGCCAGGGATTCAGACCAAATTGTGTTCACGGACCCCAGTGACTCTGTGGTGCAGCAGAGACCATGACACTGGTGGAGCAGTCTCAGCGAGCTCTCTTCTCCACGGTTGCGGGACCTGGGTATGGCAGTCAGCAGCTGGGGATGTTCTGGAATGTGAGACCACGGCGTCCTCAGGAAGTAGCCCTCTTTCATCCTGAGTAAGTCCTGCATGAAGTGCTCCTGCAGGGATCGCTGCTCCAGCTTGGGGCCCTCTGGCTTTGTCATATGAGCACTGTAGACTACCCAGAGCCAGCTCTTGTGGGTACACCTGCTCTTGGCTCTGGCCCAGGCTTGGCATGCCCTCTCAGACCCTCGAAAGCCCTGCTGAGGAGGCAGGAAAGCCTTGAGTGAAACAAGCCTCCATGGGGCCCGGTGAATAATGGTGAATGGAATTCACGGTTCCACTTCTGGTTCTCACAGCTGCGGATGGGAGAGATCACCAAGGGAATTGGAGGTATTGTTCGGCACCGACTGCAGCCCCTATTGTTGGACTCTGATTGCAGCTTTTGTTTCGCTCGAAGAACAGTTATTAAATGCCAGCTGGGAACAAGGACGTGTTTATGTGTGGCGCGGTGAGGGGAGTCGGGCGAAGGAATGCCGGATTTAGAGAGTTGCCTTTGCTGCTGGCTGAGGGCGGGCCAGTTGTCAGTTGTCAAAGGAGGGAGCAATCTGGGAGTCTCTCAAGTCTAAAATGTTTCTCTGGGAGTCACAGGGGATGATGACGGCGACACTCTCAGAGTCAAGCCTTAGTGTCTCTTAGGCGTATGTGCTTATTTTTGTGGTCATGATAGCAGGGTGCACCTGAGAAGACAAACCAGAATCCCTGGTCTCTGGAGTCCTTCAGCACTGCTTCTGCCTGGCCCTGTTTTCTAGGCGTGCTAAATAACCCAAGGCCAGAGCTCCCAATCCCATGTCAGTCTCCCTGTTAACTGTAGAGTCCATTGCAGCCCAAGAAGCTAGGGTAAACTACTTAACTTAATGGTTCACAGTGATGGAGCTTGTCTGTGGGCCAGACTTTACGTGTGTTATTTCATTTAAGACTCCCTAGGAAACCATAAAAGAAGAGCTACTATCCCCTCCATTTACAAAGAAGCAATGTTAACGCTCAGAGAAGTCAGGTAATGGGCCAAGATGGCCCAGCTGGTCAGTGCGGATGGACTTTAGAGCCCAGGTTCCTTGTGGTCCTTTCCTGGGTGGGATAAGGCAGCCATGGGATTGTGATAAAAGCTGTATTTTCCATGTTCTCTTTATTGGGAAGCAGATCACAGCATGCATTTACCCCTCTGGGATACTCGAGGTTTTAGTTCTCGTTGTTGAATACTAACGATCACTTCTGGTAAATGGTGAGATGGATGGGAAAAGCCAGCAACCTCTGACTGCAGTTGGGGTCTGGCTGTAGTGGGGCAAGCATGTGGCAGTGATCTAAGATGGATTTCCTACAGGCTGAAGAGCTTATGAGGCCAAGACGGAACTGTCCCCAGTTCCCAGAGTCTCTCTCAATTTTCTCTGAAATGAGCCTTCACCTTTAAGAATGTTCCTTACCTTAACATAGCAATGTGTAATCGAGACATAGCTGTATGGTGAGCTTGAACTCAGAAAACCTTGCTTTTCAAGTCTGAATGACACATTGGAGCAAGAGGCCACATGCTTGGATAATACACAGCAGTCTGAGTGCCTCAATTTTCGGGCTTACCTGCATCCCAGAATCACCATGTGTGGTTAGAAGCACTAAACTATGATATAACCAGATGTCTCATGTGGCTAGAAGCTCCTAGACCCCAGAGATCACAGAGTGACTGGGGATTTGGGGCACTCTAGTGGCACTAGGTGATTTTATGGCACAGCGATTCAGATGTGGAGGGCTATGCTCTTTCCTGGTTGCCTGACGGTCAGCAATCCGGAAAGACTTAATTCTGCTCTCTCCAGGTAGGTGTCTAAGCTGGTCACCTGCGCATACTCTCTCTTCTTTTGTGGGCCTGGGATTCTGGCTGGTTGCGGACCCACTGGGAAATCTGACTATTCTCGCTGGCACCTGAGCAGGCACCAACCCAGGATAGTCCCTTCACATTCATTCTCGGAGCAGGACTGTGCTGAGCAAGACATGGCTTCTTTTTTTTTTTTTTTTTTTTTTTTTGTTGAGACAGGGTTTCTCTGTAGCTTTGGAGCCTGTGCTGGAACTAGCGCTTGTAGACCAGGCTAGTCTCGAACTCACAAAGATCCACCTGCCTCTGCCTCCCAAGTGCTGGGATTAAAGGCGTGCGCCACCACCGCCCGGCTAAGACATGGTTTCTTGAAGGGGACTCCAGCCACCTCTTTTGTAGTCTAGGCAAGTCCCTTAACCCGACCAGCCCTGGGTAATTACCGGGAACCTTCCTCCCTATCACTAGCTTGTTGCCAGGTGTGTGGGTGTGGCAGCGAGCCAGGAGCCAGCTTCACCACTGTAGCTGCAGAGGCAAAACCCTGATTCTCTCCTGGCTCTACTTCTGCGTTTCTACCGAATATTAAGGAAAAACCGTTGTGTTCTTTGTTTGTTTGTTTTTGTTTTTTAACTCTCTGATTCCGAGTTTCCAGAGGGAACACAGAACAGGGCTGGGTTCAGAGAACGTTCCATCCCTGTTTAATCCTTGCCCCACCTTGGCCCTGACTTCTGACTAGACAGGGATTTACTTCAGGAATTGTTTCTGCGGTTTGACTTCAGATTCGGACACCAGCAGGAAAGGAGGCTCATGACATTGTTTAGCACACGTTTCTGTTGAAGACACTCAGAGAGCAGCAGGGAATTAAACATTGTCAGGGTAGGGCTTCTACTCTAGTGGGACGGGAGATAAATACGACCAGTGAGATATGTATGCGACGCTCTCCTCAGGTTTATAGAAATAACACGTGAGCACTGCAAAGGAGAGGAAGTGAGGTGTGACGTGCTCCCGGGAAAGGAAGTCAGACTGTCAAAGAGGCGATTGGATCCGTCTCCTGGCTTCTCTACTCCAATCTCCTTGGTTTTATCAGAGGGGCCAATGTCTTGCCCTAAGTGTGTGGAGAAAGAAAGCCAAGGCGTAGTTGGAATAAAACACCCAAGTGCGTTATCCATTTGCAGCGTGGTGATGACGGGCCAGTGATGCTTCAGAGGTGAATTACAGAGCCTTGGGTGGAGCCTAGCAGGTATCTCGGCATGCCTCGATTCTTTCACTGGGCCCACCTTCAGACTCTAATCTTGGTGGAGGAAAAGTTCACATGCTTATGCTTTCTTTTCTTTAAGTAACACTGAAAGCACTGTTATGTAATGAACTGAAAAATGGGGGGCAGTGGAAGAGCAGAGGATCTTGGATTACCTACACTTGCTTCTCCCCCCTCCACCTTCGTCTTTGCACTTAGAGGCAGATCAGGAGTTATCAAGTTTTGGCTGGCTCCCAATCTCAAAGTAGCCTTGGGACTACTCTGCTGTGTGTCATTGGGCAAACTGAGCCACTTCTCTGGTTCCTGTCATTATAGCTATATCTATCTATCTATCTATCTATCTATCTATCTATCTATCTATCTATCTATCTATTTCTCAAAGCCAGTGAGCTTTAGGGTTCATTATGCACATTATTTAGTCAAACGGTAATAACAATCAGAAGAATGGCTCTCTGGTGGACAACAGAGGAAGAGAGAGGGACTCAGAAGATCATGGCTATGACAATTTGATTTCAGGCCTATATTCAGGGTTGTCTCATGTACACGACAGAGGAAGGCTGTCATGGGAAGCGTTGAGAAAGATTTTCTACCGAGAGGGCATGATCCATAGCTATGCAGAGAGAGGATACGAAGGACACAGAACCCGCGGACGTTTATCGAGAGTCTAGAGTGTGTCATTCACTGTGAAAGAGGGGACATGTAATTCTCTCCTAGTTCTTTGCATATCTGAATATTTCTCCTCCTTCAGGTTTCAGCTCAAATATCTCTTCCTCAGAGAACTTTGCTGGATAGGACTTCCTTTCTGAGGAAGCCAGACTCCCCTGTCTCTGAACCTTACTCTTCTCTCCCACGTATAAAGACTGTACTTTTGACAGGGTTAGTTCCCCGTATGAAACATAGGCTTCATGAGAGTAGAGACTTCATACACTGTAGCTGCTCCACAAATATGTTGACCATTTCTAAATATGTACATGAAAGGGGTTTGACCAAACCTTTAAATTTCCTTTAGCATCTTGCACTATTAACAGAATTATAAAGATGAGGCGAAATTGTATTTCGAGAAAGAAATGGTTATGATTAAAATGCTGGTGTGCAACCGGTGAATTTTATGCTTCTTAGACTCACTGTGAGACAGCCTGCAAAGGAACCAAGCCTATTTTTAAAGATCCCTGCGCCTCGCAGCTCTAGGTGATGACATCAGAGAACTCGGAGTTCCACGTCCCAAGCCAAGCTTCGTGATCCTCGAAAACTGCAAGCCCCAGGATGCAGCGCGGCGCAGGGACCCAGCGCCCCGCGCGGGCTCGCGAGCCACCGCCCTGAAACTAGGAAGACGCCCGATTCCTTTGCCCGCCACGCTGCCGAGCGCGCGCGGAGCCTGCCGGGACTTGTAGTGTCCGCGGCTGGGAGTGCCGGCTCCGGAATCTCAGTCGCCGTCTGGTGGGGTAGAGGCGGCGCGTGCACGCGTGCGCAGTGCGCGGGCGGGCCGTCGTGGGCGCCTCTCCCGGCAGCTGAGTGCCTGAGGGAGCCGGGTCCGCGTCGGCGCGGGTGCTCCGGGTGGAGGCCGCGGTAACGTGGGGCGTGAGGCGCGCAGCTCGTGTGTGGGTGTGTGGAAGGGGAAAGCGGGGCGAGGGACGCAAGGCTGAGGCGAGTGGGAGGCGGCCGCCGGCTGCTGAAAGGGTGCGGGGCCGCGCCTCCTCGCGCGTCCGCGGGCGCGCGTGCACCTGGGCGAGGCCGGGCTCACCTGCGCGCGGGCTCCTTCGCACCCCGCGGCCCGCCCTGGGGGTCCCCTGCAAGGCCCACGGCCCCGCGTGTCCTTGCTGTCGCCTCCGCGGCTCGGCCCCTGTCCGGGATCCCGGTGGCGACGCCTGTCGGAGCGGCACGGCTCCTGGGCCGTGTCCACCTCATCATCCCCGCCGCTCGCTCCCGCACACACGGCGGGTGGCACGATTAGGAGTGCCTCGGCCAAGGTCACGCGGGTGGGACCCCGGAGGCGCCCGGGGCTCGGGACTCGCAGGAGAACAGCGTCGGGGGGCGGCCCTGCCCGGCTTGTGGTTCCTTTCAGATGCTTTCTATTGACCCTCCCGGGAGAGCGTCCGGGAAGAAAGTGGTGTCAGGTTGAAAGCGCCCTGCTGTGCATGCTGCTCCGCCTTAGCTTAGAATCCCCGTGCTGCCTGCTGCGACACCCCAGCAGAGCCTCGACCGAGGGCCAAGTCAGTTCAGAAAGGGACTTGCTGGTTGGGGTCGGGTCCCGAAGGCAGGTTCAAGGAACAGAGATACCCAGGTAGTTTATGGCATTTCGGTTTCTAGTTCGCCTTCCCGTTCTTTCTAATACTTGCTTGGATAAGTCGGTCGTTATCTATTGTAATGGGCTTTTCTGTACTCTAATGAAGTCGTTGCCCTTTGTAAATTAGTTTTCTACCTAGAAAAGCTTGTTTCCTGTGTGTTTAATGACCGGAACAAATAGCCCACTCCAAGGTTTATACCATTGTCTTTTATCTTAAAACTGTAGAGCAGTCTGCTTTATTTCTCTCCGAGGAGCTAGCGTCCACGCTTTCTACGTTGACTGCCACTGGAAAGATCTGCAAAGTTTATGAGAACGTTAAGTGACTCAGGCTTTGGGGGTAAAACTGAAAAACCATTTTTAGTTTACTGCTGGACTTGAGGAACTATTACTTCAAAAATAGTAACATGCATTTTGAATGCAGTGCATGCGTCTTCGTTTTTCTTGCCGACACACTTGTGGCGAAGCATTTTTCCTCAAAATTGAATATTCCATATTTTGTACTAACTCTCTTCTTAGGGAAAGTTAATTTTTTTTAAGAGCAGAGGTACGTTTAAACCAGAATATTAAATCAGACGGAATTCAAATCAGTAGTTTATTTTATAGTGTTATAAATGTTATAAACCCTATAGTGTGCCAAGTGACAGATTTCTCCTGAGAAGTAACCCTGTGTCAGGGAATGTACGGTGAAGGATCAATAGCTTGCCACAGCAGTGAAGTGTTATATACATGTTGCCTTCCAGCTCCCTTATCCTGTTCGCTAATAGTTTCACTGTTGCCTTTCCGGGGAAAGGAGCAGGTTTGTATCTTTTTTTTCTGTCTGGGTTTAGCAGTGTAGCAAAATAGGAAAGAGGTCTTGTGTACATCTGTTTGGTGGAGACTGAGACAGCGGGGCAGGATAAGTATACAATTGTGAGGAAGCAGCGGTGAGTTCATAAGCAGGAAGGCCCTTTTTAGAAGTATTTAAGGATGTTAAGAATAGCATTGGATTCTTTTCTTTAAACAGCTATTGTGAGCAGTATTCAGAGATGGAATAAGGTATTGTGGGCAATGCTCAGGAAGACACTTGAGAAAGGTAGAAGCTTCCATCTCTCTGTGGACTTTTCTACTGAAAACATGACTTCTGGGCCTGAGGCTGAGTGAAAGTTCTTTACTATTATGCACCTAGTTAGATTGCAGATCCCACTACCCCCTCCCCCCACCCCCGTATTTCGTAAGCCAGAAGGAAATGTAAGAAATAGTTTATTAGTATGATTTAAATCAGACTTTGTCACGGTCATGGTTGTGCGGTGTGCACTTGTCTTGTTCTTGTTCATGTAAGGATGAAAAAAATGGATTTTGGTAGATTGTAGTGACTGTACGGATGTGCCAGTAGCTACTCTGCTCTGACTGAAAAATTTCAAGACTGGTAGTCATGCTTTTAAGAGTCCACTGAATGCCAGCTGTGAGCTGAACATACACGAATAATCACCTTCCATTGCCCAAGCAAAAAATTGCTTCAGATCTGTAATAATAAAATAAGATGGGTCCAGTAGGAAATAAATATCAAATTTTAGTTTTATTAATTTACTCATTTATTTTGACTATTTATGAGTATGCAGCATTTGAGGACGGATTGACTTGTATATGAAATTACTTCATGTGGGAGAAAGAGTCAGTAGCTTTAGATGCCTGCCTGTAATACTCAGTTGTTTTTAGAAATACTTATATGAAATGTTTTCATACAAGAAAAAGACATCCCGTTGAGGCCCCCTTTAAACTCAGCACTTGGGAAGCAGAGGCAGGTTGATCCCTGTGATCAGGCCAGCCTGATTTACATAGTGAGTTCCAGGACCCAGGACAGCCAGAGTCACATGATAGAACTTGCCAAATAAATAAATAAATAAATAAATAAATGACATCCTGTTGATAACTTGCCACATAACTAGGACTCTGTAACAATTAAAGAGACCTAAGCAATTGAAGGGTTAATAGTTTTTCTTGTAGTTTCTGTATGATAAAGAACATTTGTGATTCCTAGAATATACTTAAGTGAACATTTGTTTGATGAACCATTGGGCAAATTGAATAGTTTTGATTTTTTTTTTTTTTTTTTATTTTTCAAGACAGGGTTTCTCTGTAGCTTTGGAGCCTGCGCTGGAACTAGCTCTTGTAGACCAGGCTGGTCTCGAACTCACAGAGATCCGCCTGCCTCTGCCTCCCGAGTGCTGAGATTAAAGGCGTGCGCCACCACTGCCCGGCTAGTTTTGATTTTTAAAATGATAGTGCTTTGGCAATCTTTATACCACACTTTCTTTGAACTGGAATTTTTCTTGGATGTAAAAGAAAATTAGAATCATTTAGGATTTGAATGTTTTTTAGAATAAAATACTGTTTGAAAATGAAACTCTTAATTTGACTTGTCTGTCTGAAAGCTTTACACTCTAAAAGTTGTGGTAATGCCTTTAGGCAGCTGCTTTTTATAGTTTAACCAGTGAGTTCTTGGTTCTGGATTCTGCTTATCCTCTTCTTGAAGAAAAGATAGTTAGTTGTTAGCAGTGCCAGAGTTAGGGGTTATCTCAGAGGGCTTCTGATGCAGCTTTTTAGCAGGTACAGTAAACGCTCCCTGAGAATTTCCATGTCAGGTGTTCCCTCCCATTACTAAGGGTGGTTATGCAGGTCCATAGGCTATTGTGTTACTGAAAAGTCGGAGCTAGTGACAGTAAACGTAAGACAGTTTTTATGTTCATTGCTTTCAGTCGTGTTTGAAGGATCTTTCTTTTTTATTCTCTCATACCCCAAGAGTAAGGCTAGCTTTTCTATCATTTACAGCTATTAAAAGCTCAAGTCAGACAGAGCTGGACGTAGTGGTTTATTTCTTTAATCCCAGCACTTGGGAAACAGAGTCAGACAGATCTCTGTGAGTTCCAGAATAGTCTGTTCTACATAGTGAGTTCCGGGACACCCAGAACTACATAGTGAGACCTTGTCTAGGAACAAGCAAAAAAAGGGTCTAGTCTAATCTATTCCAATTTTTTTTTTTTTTTGGTTTTTCGAGACAGAGATCTGCCTGCCTCTGCCTCCCGAGTGCTGGGATTAAAGGCATGCACCACCACTGCCCGGCTCTATTCCAATTTAAAGCATCTGTCAGATATTTAACTTAGAACTACTTTCCTCTCTTAACCAGAGTCTGGCCACTTACTGCCTAAAGCTCTTGGGGTACAGAGGGATTGCTATTTATTACTATGTAGCCTTTTGCTGTACCTTTGGGGATTTGCTTGGATAGGGACTGGTCAGAAGAATGGAAAAATGCACTTATTCCTTATCTGTTCCTCCTTAATAAATGGTGGCGGGTTTGACACACAAGCTGATATTACTGGTGAGTTTTTGCATGGTGACTCCCTGCTGCACAGTTCTCTGGCCAAGCTTTTTCCACTTCTCACTCCACCAGCTTGTTCCCTTTAGTGTGTAGGGGTGAAGAGGGTTAAGGATCTCTTTCTGTATAGTCAAGGTTTTTGATGATGCTAAGACCACTTGAATACCGCTATGCCTGCCATTGCGGCCCAAGCCACTGGAAACTCATTTCTTTGCAGGCTACTTAAGACTGCCTTTCTGTGCCTGCTGCTTTCTCGGAGGCAGAACCTGTTGCATATAGTCTGCTGTGCAGGCTGAAAGTGAATTGGAACATGCAGTGCCAGTCTCCTTGTCTCCTAGGCATTCCAAGTTTTAGTGAATAGAATATCTTGGAAACCCTTGTCACTATTTGCTGATAAACACTTTCTGTCTTCTCCCTGAAGACATGGGACACTTCTTCTCTCTCTGTCAGTTACTTCTACTGAGGAAAAGGATGTTAATTAAGGAGGTACTCAGAGTGCCAGAGCCCTGAGAGCTGTATGTGGCAGGTAGGTGAAGGCCATGCCTAATTGCACAGCTGTCTGTACAGTGTAGATGCTATCCCCAAAATGAGCCACCCATAGATTGAAAAGATTTCATCATATTTCATGCATGTACAGGTTTTTCTTGTCACATTGTTGCATTAACAATTATGTATATATATTTACTTGTATGTGTTCACTGTTGTAAGTAATCTAGAGGTGCTGTACAGCAGAAGGAGAAGGCGCGAGTTATATGGAAATACTGTGCACTTTACGTAGGGTGTTGAGCAGCACAGACCTTGGTATCTATCAGTGGGGGTCCTGAAACCAATCCCCATGGGTAAGGGAGAACAACTGAATGTTCTCTGCTCCGGCTGTGTGGGTTTCTGGTCCATACAGCATCTGATTAACAAATAATATGACATTCTGTGGCCTGAGGTCTTTCGGTGTAAAATTTATGTTTTCCTTCTGTCTGATTTTTGTTTTGTGTCTTTAGAGCCTTGCTTCTTGGTACCCAGCTGATGAGATGGCAACTGAATGTTAATTTGTGACTGAGTTTTAAATCCAACTATGCCTCAGTCCATAAATCAAGCTAAAGAGTAGCTGTGAGGAGGTGGGCTGATCTTGTAATTTTATGTTTTTTTTTTCTGATGCTTGCTTTCCTGAGAATATAAATTCAGATAGGAATATAGTACTATGGCCTTTTATTTATTTATTTTACTAGGGCCTTTTTTTTTCTGTCATCTAAACAAACCAGTTAAATCTGCTACATGGCTTTTTATCTGATAAAGGAAAAAGCAGCTTTGTATCTGGAAATGCAGTAATTATAGGTAGCTCACTTCACACTTCATTCAGAAGGTAGTTTGTGAACACCTTCCACCAAGCTGTTGTAGTTTTTGGAGAAACAGCAGTGAGTTAACAAAAACAAAAGTCCCTGCTGTCATGAAGCTTGCACTCCAGAGTGGGAAAATAGAAAAGATGCAGGTAAAAAAAAAAAAAAAAGTAAGTCCTTGTCTGTTAGATGTTGATGTGTGCTAAAGAGTGCAGCAGGGAAAGGAAGGAGATGAGAAGTGGGCTTGGGAGGTTCTGCAACTTTAGCTAAGGTCGCAGGGAGGTCTTCACTGAAGGAAGTGAAGAGGCCCTTCCCTGCACTACACGAGGAGCTTGTTTGGTGAGTCTGGTGAGTGGGTGGTAGGGGTGTACTGGGATGGCAGGGAGCAGGGAGGTGGTGAAGCCTTATAGGTCTTTGTAAAGGCCCTGGTTTTTTCTTTGAGTGGCATGGGATCCTGTTGAAATGACAGTGTTTCAGCCTTGGATGAACAGGAAGGTACTGGTGAATGGGTTCAATCCCAGGATTTCCTCTAGAGTAGGTCTTGAGAGGGGGTAGAGTGGGGCATCATCTGACCATCCAAGGCATCAGGGTTTTCAGAAACTCAGAGTAATTCTACTAAACAGCTGGGGTTGGCATCCTTATTGCAGCTTTTTGAGTAATAGGAGATACTATGTAGTGTTAGGAGACATGGGCTCCCCTCATTTGAATCCTGACTCTGTCTCTTCCCAACCTTGTGCTTTGGGCTTTGATTCTTCTCATCTGTAATATTGTTATAAGGATTAAACTAATATTTAGAACAGCATCTAAAAAGAGGTAAATGTCTGTGTTTTTATTGAGTAAACACTTGAGTTGTGTTTTATTCAGTTATGGGATTGCTTTGATTGTAGTGTTGAGAATGGGTTGCAGTGGGGCAAATACTAAAAAAGCAAGGCAGTCCATGCAGCAATCCAGGTAGCAGCAAGAATGGAAAGTGGAAGGAATCTGTATATTTTTAAAATGCAGAACCAACAGAATTTGTTGATGTATTGGACATGGAGTGAGAAAGGAGAACTTTATTCAAGCATGACTCGGTGAGGTACTTTGCTGGCACTATTGAAAGGAGGGCATGGTGGTTTTCTTAGATGGACAAGACAAGAGAGTCAGGTTTATGAGGGGAGTGTCTGGGTTTAGTTCTGTGAGTTGCAGATGTATGTTTGGGAAGTAAGTGGATTATATATTGTGGGCTGTGTATCCATGAGTCTAGAGTTCAAGGGTTTAAGACTGAAGGTTCCAGGCTGGAACTCTTACTGTTTTAGACATGTGAAAGTGAGCTCACCAAGAGACCAGGTTTAAATAGAAGTGAAGCCTTAGATTATACCATCATTCATAGATCTGGGAGAGGAAATGCCCCTGAGTATTTCTGATACTCTTTAGGATGAAAGACAATTATAATTATTTCATTTTAAAAAGAGACTTTATTGAGAGATAGCCAAGTATAATTCATCTGCTCAAAGTTACAGTACATTGATTTTTAGTGTATTTGCAGCTGTATAGCTGTCACCAAAATTTTGAATATTTGTATCATTGCCTCCCCAAAAAAACCCCACATACTTTTCATCCTCATTTCTTCTTTCCCTACCTAGCCTTCTGTAAGTAGACAGCTGCTGATCTACATGATTTACATGTCTATTCTGGATATTTCATACCAGTAGAATCGTATAGTGTGCTCTACTAAGAGAGAAGCCATACCATTAAGACCAAGTTTCTGGATTCATTAGATTTTGAAACACTTGGTAAAGGTGGGGCTAGACAATCTCTTCCTTGAAAAGGTACATCTTCCTCTTTGTGATTAGTAAGAAAATTGTGAGGTGGTATTTGAGGCTATTTGATTTTTTTTTCTCCCTGTTTCATTTGGTGGTTATAATATCCGTTGGGGTGTTTACATCTGATCACTCAGTGGTGGCATGACATACAGTGATGATTTGCTGTTGCTGTCATGTTTCCAAAGATCTAGAGTTCACAGAATTTCAGATTCAGATACATTTGTGCAGAGGTGTCTCTTTTCTGTTTGCCCATTTTTAGGCTCTCAGGCTATAATACTTTTCTGTGAGGAAGCACACAAAGTCTGATTGTATCTTTTTCTGTGCAATATCTATTCATGGCTGAATCATTTTTGATTTTTTTTATATTTCTTGGCAATGGAAAATAGCCCTTTGTGGAATAAGTTGCAAACATACTCTATTGACTTTGATTATGCACGTTAATTTTTGCCATTCAAATTCTTTTTTTTTTTTTTTTTTTTTTGGTTTTTCGAGACAGGATTTCTCTGTGGCTTTGGAGCCTGTCTTGGAACTAGCTCTTGTAGACCAGGCTGGTCTCGAACTCACAGAGATCCGCCTGCCTCTGCCTCCCGAGTGTTGGGATTAAAGGCGTGCGCCACCACCGCCTGGCCTCAAATTCCTTTAAAATTATTTGTAGTTACTTATCAGTGATTTCTTGAATCGTTACTGTTTCATTTATTTATTTGTTTACTTATTTATTTTTGAGACAGTGTCTCACAGCCCTGGCTGTCCTGGAACTCACTTTGTAGATGAGTTTAGTTTTGAACTCAGAGATTTGCCTGTCTCAGCCTCCCAAGTGCTGGGATTAAAGACATGTGCCACCACACCAGGCTCAAGATTGCTGTTAACCTTTAAATTTGCTTTTTGATGTTAATCTTCCCCCTTTTGCCCAGTTCCAAGTTACTAGAATTGTGCTGTTTATTGTGCAGCTTTTTGTGCCTGCCTTTTTTCTACTTCGTATAATAATGATTTTGAGATTTATTCAGACTGTTGCATGTCAGTAACTACTTTGTACTACAAACCAGTGTTCTGTCATTTAGCTGTGCTGCATTTATTGTCTGTTCATTTGCTGAGACATCTTTGTCTCTAGTTTATAGCCTGTAAATAAAGCTGCTTTGAGCATCGTTAGTCTTTCTATGCTTGTTTTCATTTCTCATGGGCTGATATGTGGGATGAGGTGGGTGGGCCACAGTAGAATGATGTCTGAAATGGCTTACCATTTTATATTTCTCATCAACAGTGTATACATAAGTCATGAATGTTTTATGCCCTTGATGATACTTTGTAATGCCAGTCTGCTTCATTTTAGCTGTTCTCTGGAGTATATGTGCTACTATTTGTTTAAGCTCAGGATAACTGAAATGTTATTTACATGCACCCAATTTTACCCATTTTAGCATACAGTTCTGTGAATTTTGGCATAAGAGTACAACTGTGTAACTACTACAATCAAAACGTGCCCCTCAAAAAAATCTTGAAAGTCTTTCGTAGTTGATCCTTTCCCTAGTCCCTTTTCTACATGGTGGAGTGGCTGCTTTGCTTTTTTTTTACTTTGCAAGAAGTTTATTCTTTTAATATCTTTTCTAACTCTTTTACAGTTTTATGCATATATACAGTGTATTGTGATTATATTCACCCCCATTACCCTCTATGATCTACTTTCTTTTCTCTTTCAACTCCTTATTCTCAACTAGTCTGCCAGTGGCTGCAGGAAAGCTTGTCAGCAAAGGGTGGAGCCCCATAGGTACTTCCTGTGTCTGTGATGGAATGTTGAAGGGCCTAGTCTTGTGAAGGTAACCATAACTGCTGTTTGTAATTGCAATGGCAGTGTCATGTCTTGTGGCACTTCCCCTACTCCCTCCAGTTCTTTATTTCCCCCCACCCCCTTCTTCAAGGGGCCTGGAGAGGTATATATCCTGTTTAGGACTGAGTTCTCAACGGTCGCTGTTTCTTGACATTTTGGTCAGATATGAGCCTCTACATTAACTGTTGCCTTCTGAAAAAGAAACTTCTTGGTCCTAGGCTTCCAGTGGCACTAGTCTGTAAGTTTATGGTTGTTTGACAACATGTCCATTTTGGGCAACAGTGGTGTAGTAAGCTCTCCCTTTGGGTCTCTGGTCTTCCCAGCAATAGGCTTTGATCGGGCTGTAATACCAGATGTATATTCCTTCCTGTGGAGCAGGCCTCCAATCCAATCGCAAAGTGATTGATTATTCCTAATGCCAATTTAGCTACTGTCGCTCCAGGGAGCATAGCTTGCTTGGTGCCTAGTATTGTATAGCACACAGGTCTACAGGTGGGTAAAATCTTTGATTTTTTTTTTCCTTTATAGCACTTTCCAGCACTGTGCACTTAATCAAGCTGGTGGGGAAGGACCCTCCAGCTCAGTTCCAGCTTGATTTCTCTGTCCTGTAGCATTTGACTTTATAGCTTTGATCAGCGCGTAGTTCATGTTTTACCACAAGTAAGGTATAGGACATTTCATCACACCCAAATTTACCATTTTGAAGTCAGCCTTTTCTTTACTAGAAATCTGTTCTGACTCCACAGCATGTTTAGTTTGCCTTCTCTCACTTGGCACAGTACGCATGAGATTTCTGTTGCTCTGTGCATCAGTAGTTCACCCCTTTCCAAGTGTGCTCACTCGGCAGTCGGTCAGTTGGGTTCTTCTGATTGTTGGCACTTAGGAGTAATGTTGCTGTAAACAGTTGCTTACAGGATTTTGAGTGAACAGACCTTCATTTGATTTGGATAAATACTCAGAAGTGGAATTTCTGGTTTATTATATGTATTTTTAACTTTATTAGAATCTGTTGCTAACTTGTTTTTCAGAGTTGCTGAACCATTTTGCACCCCGGCAATGTGTATGAAAGTTTGCTTGTCTCTCATCCCTCACAGTGGGTATTAATTAGGTGCTTTGTTAGTTTTGTTTGGGCGTCCTTGGAGACGCTAAGAGTGTCTCAAAGTTGTTTTTAGAAATCTGACATATCTTTTTTAATAATGATGTGCATCATTATTTGTGCATCTTTGCTAGCTGGTCTGTTAAGCTCTGTGTCCATTTTACTGTTGTTTGTTTTATTGAATTGTAAGAAACAACTGTTCTTAGATATGTTATCTGGTGTAGGTATACTGTATATATTCTCCGATGTTTGTGACTTCTTTTTCTTTTCTTTTTGCACTGATGGGGCTAGAACCTAGGTCCTTTACATGCTGATTGAGTGCTGTAATACTTTTAAAGATTTATTTTTATTTTTGTGGGTTTTGCCTGCATGTATGTGTATGCACCAAGGGCATGCAGTGGACGGCAGAGACTGAAGACGGCATCAGATCCTCTGAAACTGGAATTACAGGCAGGCCTGACCTGTCTTGGTTTCTGAGAACTGAACCCTGGTCCTTTGGAGGAGCAGCCAGTGCTGTTGACTGCTGGGCCATTTCTAACCCCCATAACAGGTTTCTGTTGCTGCTCTTTACTTTTCACAAAATTGGATTGTATGTCCTTTTGTTTCCCAGTTTGGCTTTTGTTGACGGAATTCTTGTTCAGTGTCTTTCTCTGTCTTGTGTATTTCTTGTAAATTGGTAGTTGAATAGAGGAGAATCTAGTAACTCAATCAGATTTAGATAAAATGTTTTCTTATTATGTTGATTTCACAGGTGATTTTTGAATGTCTTGTATAAGGAAATACATAATACCTGGTCCATCTTTCTTTGTTTATTATGATTCATTTTAATTTGAACAGTTTAAAGAGTTTTTGAGCCAGGCGGTGGTGGCGCACGCCTTTAATCCCAGCACTCGGGAGGCAGAGGCAGGCGGGTCTTTGTGAGTTTGAGACCAGCTTGGTCTACAAGAGCTAGTTCCACAGAAAAACCCTGTCTCGAAAAACCAAAAAAAAAAAAAAAAAGAGTTTTTGATAGGAGTCTAATGCCTAGGAATATGTGTTTAAGCAGTTATTTTCCTGTTGTCTTTTGTTTGTTTGTTTTTGAGACAGGTTTCTCCACATAGCTCAGGCTGTCCTGGAACTCTCTCAGTAGATGAGGCTGCCCCCGAACTCACAGAAATCTGCCTGTCTCTGCCTCCCAAGTGCTGGGATTAAAGTCGTGTGCATCCACTGTGGGTCCCCTTTCTCCAATCTTAATTGGGAAGCTCACTTCTCTGTCAGCGTTGACTTCTGAGAAGTGGAAATGCTGATGAATGTTCATAGGGTTGCTCTGAAGATTACAATTATGCTTAGAAGAGAACCTACCACAGATGCTAGCATACAGCAGTGATCAGTAAATGTTCATTTTTGTTGTGTGAATTTTAAAATATTCTGAGGGATTAGAGAAATGGCTTAGAGGGTGAAGTGTGTGCTGTGTTTTAATAACTTAGGTTATTTCCAGGTTCTGGCTATGACAAACAAAGCTGCTATGAACATAGTTGAGCACATGTCCTTGTGGTACGATTGAATCCTAGCACCCATACCAGGCAGCTCATAACCTCTTGTAACTCTAGTTCCATGGGATCTGGCACTGTCTTCTGAACTTGGCACCTGCCCTGCTCTTGCATGTGCACATCCTCATACCCAGACACAAGCACACACACAATTAAAAATAAACCAGTCGGGCGTGGTGGCACATGACTTTAATCCCAGTACTCAGGAGGCAGAAGCAGAAAGATCTCTGTTAACAGGAGGCCAGCCTGGCTACATACTGAGTTTTAGGTCAGCCAAGAATACATAGTGAGACTTTGTCTTAAACAAAAAATAAATCTTTTTTTTACTTTTTTTTTTTTTTTTTGGTTTTTCGAGACAGGGTTTCTCTGTGGCTTTGGAGCCTGAGCTGGAACTAGCTCTTGTAGACCAGGCTGGTCTCAAACTCACAAAGATTCGCCTGCCTCTGCCTCCCGAGTGCTGGGATTAAAGGCATGCGCCACCACTGCCTGGCCTATTTACTTATTTTTATTGAGCTATATTTTTTTCTGTTCCCCTCCCTTTCTACCCTCTCCCATGGTCCCCATGCTCCCAATTTACTCATGAGATCTTGTCTTTTTCCACTTCCCATGTAGATTAGATCCATGTATGTCCTTCTTAGGATCCTCATTGTTGTCTAGCTTCTCTGGGATTGTGATTTGTAGGCTGGTTTTCTTTGCTTTATGTTTAAAAATCACTTAAGAGTGAGTACATATGGTAATTGTCTTTCTGGGTCTGGGTTACCTCACTCAATATGATGTTTTCTAGATCCATCCATTTGCCTGCAAATTTCAAGATGTCATTATTTTTTTTCTGCTGTGTAGTACTCCATTGTGTAAATGTATCACATTTTCTTTATCCATTCTTCGGTTGAGGGACATTTAGGTTATTTCCAGGTTCTGGCTATGACAAACAAAGCTGCTATGAACATAGTTGAGCACATGTCCTTGTGGTACGATTGAGCATCCTTTGGATATATACCCAAAAGTGGTATTGCTGGGTCTTGAGGAAGGTTGTTTCCTAATTTTCTGAGAAATCGCCACGCTGACATCCAAAGAGACTGTACCAGCTTGCACAACCACCAGCCAAAATATAAATCTTTTTAAAAAAATTAAAACCATGAATAATCTTAAAAGATAGATCATCTTGATTTATGAGGAAATTAAAGTTTGAAGGGTAATTTTTAGCATACTTGGTTTTATTTTAGAAGGAAATCAAGTGAGTTATTTAACTGAGTAGAATGGCTCTTATTTGTCCACACCAGTTTGAAGTTGGATTTAGTGGCACATCTGTGGCGAACTTAATTCCTAAATACTTTCTGCCAGTGTGTCCAATGTTAGTGTGAGCTCCTGTTAACTAGTCTCACCTACAGTGGGATTTGTGCTGCTTGTGGAATAGACTGAATTGTTGTCCAAATTTAATCTTGGTGTTCATTTAGAAATTACTCTTCCTAGGGCTTACTGTTATTGTTTTCATTTTACAGTGTAATGTTCAAGCCCAGAAATGCCTTATGTGGATCGGCAGAATCGCATTTGTGGTTTTCTAGACATTGAAGAAAATGAGAACAGTGGGAAATTTCTTCGACGGTATTTCATCCTGGATACCAGAGAGGACAGCTTTGTATGGTACATGGATAATCCACAGGTTTGTAAGAACCAAAATTACCTTATAACGGCACAAAGAGTTGTATTTATTACAGGGTTTGATGTAGATTATGAGTTTGTCTTCCTAAATAGTTTATATTTAGATTTATTTCCACTGGTTTAACTTTCTCCCCCTGTTGGTACCTGTGACCTGTATTCCTATTTGAACTTCAGAGGATAAAATTAAGTTTATTTGATGGAAATTAAAATTTATCCTTGCGCATATATTTTCTCTCTCTTGTGAGGGAAGTACTCTTCTTGTAGAAAAATTTTGACTAATCACAGATTTAAGATACTGTGCCTAAGATTGTGAGTGTTCCCATTTGGAAAACCTACTGAAACTCTGATACTCTTGGGCTCATGTAGTTCTTTCATCGTGTGCTGCCCATTTGAGTGTCAGTCACTGCAATGAGTCTCTGACGGAAGTTGACTTTAATTTTGTTGTTTTCTTGAAAACTTTTGGGCTAGATTAGAAGTTGAAAAATAGAATAATACTTTTAATTTCTGAGAGATGGCTCAGTGAGTTGTCACTGTGGCCAAGTCTGAGGACCTGGAATCCATATGGTAAAAGTAGAGAAAAGATTCCCAAAACTGTTCTCTGACCTCTGCATTTGAGCCATGATGTGCACGCCCTCCCTCCTGCCTCAATAAATATAAATATAACATAAATTAAAAAAATCCCAGCTTTAAGATCAGTGAGAGGCCTGGAATTAAAAATTTTCTGCTGAATAGTTGAAAACTTCTTGCCTGTGGAGCTCTTTATTTCAAATCAAAATTATTCTAAAAACTCAAAATGGAGGTGTGTGTCATGGTGAAGTATGTGGAAAGTGAGGAGTGGGTCTGGCCAGCTTCCTACCTAGTGCATTGATTGTATGGCCTTGGGTAGAACAGGAGTTTTAGAAAGGTCACCATAACCAGAAACAGGTCCCCTGTAACTAGTCTTTAGTCTTCATTATCTGTACTGATGTGATAATGTGTAAGTATTCATTTATATAGTCGGGGGGTTACAGATGACCTTAGTAATTCAGTCTTCTTAATTTCTTCAATTTAGATATAGCTTGAATGACACACAGCTAAAAAGTATGTATCATATTTGAAATTGTCAATTATTATTTTTGCCAGAGCTAAAATCCAATTCCTTGACTTTCGCACCAGCCTTGATTTTACCCTCTGATTCTCTACCATGTAGGTTTAGCCCTTTATTTATAGGTAATCTTGGAAATTTGGGTGGATGGGATGGGTTATATTTTAATTCAACTTATAGTAGCTGTGTACTCGCTTTGTATGATGAGACGTTTTAGCTGGCAGTAGCATCCTCTGTCAGTGTCCATGCAGAGCTCTTTTATCCCTGAGTCTAAGGACCATCCTCAGGAAGCAGTTACCTGGCTGAGCAAGCAGCTGCATGGTTATTATCTTCATCTCCTTGGTCTGAGTCAGTGAAAAATAACAGGGCAGCAGGAATCAAAAGTTCATGTTGATTTCTTTTCCTCAACATATGAATCAGATTCTTGTCTTTTATGGTCTTGTGTATCTACCTGGGATCCTCTTTGCAAGATCTCAGCTATTGGATCCTGCAGAGTCAGGGCGTAGGTTGTCAATGTTGCAGAGGACCTTACATATGGTCCTTCTGAATTCTCCATAAAACCCTTTGTTATTTTTTTTTATTCTTGTGCAGATTTTTCTTAAAATTCTCCTTTTTACCAAAACTTCTCACTTAACAGATATATACAAAGATAGATACAAAAGGAAGTGTATTTGTTACCATGTATGGAACACAGACTTAGAATCAGAAAAAGGCATAGTTACAAAAAGTAGAGGGAGCTGACATTATACTGGAGATGGTGACATTTAAAATTGACCTGAAGATTGGATTTGAATTTGGAGTGGAGACGTGATGATCCCTGGATTCAGGGTAGCAATGATAAAGGAGTCTGTAGGTGTCTACAGAGTGGAATAGTAATCCATCTTGGCAGGGAGGGGTCTTCTAAACTTGGCACTCAGCTAGGTCTTTTCACATAGACTTTTTGTGCATACTTTGCGGTTGTAAGACGCATGCTGGTGATTGCCTCCATCTGTACTGAGCTCAGGCTATCCCACTGAGAGCTAAACTTCTAGCCTTTCGTTTTTTGTTGTTTTTTTTTTGACAGGGGCACATAAAGCCCAAGCTGGCCTTACACTCTTGATCCTCCTTCCTCTACCTCCTGTGCGTTGGAATCACAGGTGTGGAACACCACACCCAGCTCACATGAACTTTTTTTTTTTTTTTTTTTGGTTTTTCGAGACAAGGTTTCTCTGTGGCTTTGGAGCCCGTGCTGGAACTAGCTCTTGTAGACCAGGCTGGTCTCTAACTCACAAAGATCCGCCTGCCTCTGCCTTCCAAGTGCTGGGATTAAAGGTATGCTCTACCACCTTCTGGCTCCTTACAGTGTTTTTCTTTTATTTTTTTTTATTTATTTATTTATTTTTTTTTGGTTTTTTTGGTTTTTCGAGACAGGGTTTCTCTGTGGCTTTGGAGCCTGCACTGGAACTAGACCAGGCTGGTCTCGAACTCACAAAGATCCGCCTGCCTCTGCCTCCCGAGTGCTGGGATTAAAGGCGTGCGCCACCACCGCCCGGCTTACAGTGTTTTTCCTAGCTTAAATGAACTTTTTAAAATCTTGTTTCTGTCAGTCAGTATAGTAGTCATTAGTACCAAGTTTGTTTCACCTTTAATTATAAAGACTAAGCCATGTGAGATTGCCAATTTAGAGCCATTTTGAATGACTGAGAAGTAGTAGCCACTTCAGATGGTTCCACTTCATCATATATGTCCAAGTGCTTCAGAGCTTTGGTAAATAACCAGTTTGTTTTGCCTCTCCTTGGAGAGCCAGTTCCTTTTTCCACTGCTTTCTTTGTCACTAGACTTCAGTCTAAGAATCCACTGTAGTCTATTACAAGGACTCATTTTATGGCTATGTTTTGCTGAGGAAGTTGGTAATGATACAGAATTAATGAAGTATCTGTACTAGGAAGTGAATTTGAAGAGACTTGAAAAGTTTGGTATTTGGAAAAATGAGCCGAGGACTTAAAAAGTATACACAGCACATTTCCATTAAAAAGAGAATGAGTTAATATTTTTGAAAAATAAAAAGCATTAAAGTAGTTATAGCATAGCACTCAGACCATTTAAATGATGTGTCCTCTGGCTGTTACACTCTTTCTACCTACTCTTCTGTTGGGTTCCCTGAGAGGAGGGATTTGATGGAGCATCTTGTCTATGGCTGAGTTTCCAAGATCTCTCACTGTGCATAGTGTCTGGCTGTGGGTCTCTGTATTTGTTCCCATCTGCTACAGGAGGAAGCTTCTCTCAGAATGGCTGAGCAAGGCATGGATCTACTTCCTGCTTGGAGTCAAAAGGCCAATATTTTTAAAGAGATATATTTGATAAGTTTTACTAGATCAATGTAAAGTGGACAGTTTTTTAAAACTAATTAAAACTATATTGCTTTGTGTCTCTAAATATTCTCCCATTGCTTACATAAACAGAATTTGATCTTATAAATCTTTAAGCTCAAAAAAGAATAATATTAGTTTAGCTACAATGAAAAAGACAGCTCTTAGCTCTAGGCCACACCATAATGGAACAGAGGGAGACTCATCTCCTTATCCCACTTGTCATCTTTTTGGTTTGTTTCACTGTTTTGCCTGCAGGGATTAGAACATGTGGCCTCACAAATGCTAGGCTAATGCTCTACCACAGAGCCACACCCACAGTCCTGCACTGTTATCTTGATATCAGATCTAGTAAATGTGTAAACTGAATAAAGTATATTTATAAAATGTTATTTTAAAAATTTTCAAATGTTTTTAGTACATTTGGACTATATTATAAATACATAAATAATGTTGAGTAATAATTGTATTTTAATACTTATTTTTAGAACTTGCCTTCGGGATCATCAAGGGTTGGAGCCATTAAACTTACCTACATTTCAAAGGTAGACTATATATTATTTTTAAAATTTAATTTTTTTGTTCTTTGGTGTTTCTGAGAAAGAATCTTAACTATGTAGCCCAGGCTAGCCTTGAGTGCTGGGATTACATGTGTGTGTCATTCTGTGCAGTTTTCATTGCATTATTCTCATGTGAATTCCTGTCCCCAGTGGGAGGGTGAACAGATCAGAATAGTTTCTCTCTGTCATTTAGCAGTGATGCTCAGTTTCCAGTAATTCTGAAGATTGTTCCTGCTTACTGTGACTAGTTCTTTAAGTTGATAAAGCTGGAGGGAATATGAGATTAATTTAAAGAATATGGCAAATTAGAGAAGTAATATTAATTTTTGTGATCAGGTACCTGGATGTCACAGAAGGGAGAAATTGCTGAGGACAGTGGCAGAGCTGTAATGCTGACAGCAGGAGTGGAGGCAGGATTGCTAGTTTAAGGCCAGATTCAGTTATCAGCAAGACACTGTCTGAAAATTAAATAATGAAAAAAAGACCGTAGAGAAGTCAGGTAACGGGTTCTGTCTTGAAGTTCTAGGAAAGAGTTGCTAAGTTTATATGACTTTTTGAATTTTTTTTCCCCAATTTTAAAAATTTCATTGCCTGACATTTTTAAGATTTATTTTTATTATTTGTATGTGTATGTACATACACATATTGTGTATATGGGTGCCTGCAGATGCCAGAAAATGGCATCAGATCCCCTGGAGCTGAAGTTAGATGGTTTTGAGCCACCTGACGTGGTGTTGGGAACTGAAATTGGGGCCTCTGAAAGAGCAGCAAGTGCTTTTAACCTCTGAACTCTCTCCACCCCCTAAGTTTTATTTTGAGAAAAATGTGCACTGTCATCATGTTGAAGGAATGATGGTTTCTCCTTTTTACTTTGATTTTATTAATTTCTGTTTCTTTCTTTTTTTTTTTTTAAGATTTATTTATTATAGCGTTCTGTGTGTACATATGCCTGCAGGCCAGAAGAGGGCACCAGATTTCATTACAGATGGTTGTGAGCCACCATGTGGGTGCTTAGAATTGAACTCAGGACCTCTGGAAGAACAGCCAGTGCTCTTAACCTCTGAGCCATTTATCCAGCCCCTAATTTCTGTTTCTTATAATTGATTTTGTTCCAGGCAGTAGTGTCTTTGAGTTCAAAGCCAGCCTGCTCTACAGAGCAAGTTCCAAGACAGCCAAGACTGCTACACAGAATAACCCTGTCTTGAGAAACCAAAATGAATGAATAAAATAGATTTTGTAGTACTAAATTTTAGTTTTCAAAAATTTAGGTTATAGGTTTGTTTAATAACCTTTTTGTGTGTTTTTTTTTTTCTTTTTAAATAGGATCTCATCATATAATCTTGGTTGTCTATGAATTCACAATGTAGTCCAGGCTGGCCTTGAATTCAAAGATCTTGACTCTGCCATTAGAGTACTGGGATTAAAGGTGTAGTAAACCATGCCAGGGCACTTTTTTTGGACAGGTTTTTTGTTTTTTGTTTTTTTTTTTTGTAATTTTCACTGTTTCAAAGATTACTATGTAGAGAAATCTAGACCAGGCTGGCCTTAGACTCACAAAGATCCTGTCTCCCAAGTGCAGGATTAAAGACCACCACTGTCTTTTTTTTTTTTTAAGTTGGTGTTTTGTAGAGTTAAGATTAAGTTCTAGCCCTATGGGTTTGTCTGTATGTGTGACTTTTACACAGAAGTTTTGAGCATCTGTTGATAATTTAAGATATAAGGTGCAAATGTTAGTACTATTGACACTTTTAGTACTGTTGATGGTAGTGACACACTTAGTACTTCTGAGCATATGCTGTTGTCTTGTGGCAGATGTGGACACCAGTATGCCTTGTTTTAGGGTTTCTGTTGTTGTGAAGAGACATCATGACCACGACATCTCTTCTAAGGAAAATATTTAATTGAAGGGACTTGCTTATAGTTTTCAGAGGTTCAATCCTTTATCATCATGATGGGGAACATGGCAGTGTGCAGGCAGATGTGGTGCTGGCTACATATTGAAATGCAGGCCACAGGAAGTCGGCTGAGACACTGGATAGTATCCTGAGCACAGAAAACCCCAAAACCTGTTCCCACAGTGACACACTTCCTCCATACAAGGCCATACGACAACAAAGCCACACCTCCTAATAGTGCCACTCCCTATGAGATTATTGGGGCCAATTACATTCAAACTACTATAGCCTCTATTTAAGACACCCATCTTTATACCTAAAATACTTGGTTACCAGTTATATAATACAGCATTTGTTCTTATTGGCAAAATATATCTGTATTTTTCCTGGACAAGATTGACTATATATTTAAAAAGAAACATTTCTGTTCAAGCCAAACTGTAAAATTTCAGAAGACAAATAATTTTCTGTAAATTGAGACATTGAAAATGTATTTCAGAGCTGGGTGGTGGCGGCGCACGCCTTTAAATCCCAGCACTCGGGAGGCAGAGGCAGGTAGATCTCTGTGAGTTCGAGGCTAGCCTGGTCTATAAGAGCTAGTTTCAGGGTAGGCACCAAAGCTACAGAGAAACCCTGTCTCGAAAAAAACCAAAGCAAAACAAAACAAAATTGTAGAAAATGTTTTTCAGAATGACTTGCAACCTGCCTTCTGTAGAGATGGTTATTGGGAGAAATGGGATTCCATTGTAAGAATGGAATTTTGACCCCCAATTTCCTTGTTGCCCATGGTACACGTACACTACAATGCAAACATACTGCCAAGTGCTTTTCACTGTCAACAGAGTGATATAGAAGGATTAGTTGTCATAAGCTGCTGAGAATGGAGTACTGCCCACTAACCTGTATCTCATTTGTTGCCTTGTAGTTTTTAAAATGGAAGATTGTCCTTGAAATGAAGTATTAGGTCAGTGAGGCAGGCAGGGAGTGGTCACTGTTTCCCTGCTTCACTATTCCGAGTTAAAATGTAACCCTGTTTGTGGACTATTCAATTTTATTGCTCCACTTTAGGCATGCGATTTTCCCTAGGATTTATTCCTAAAACAAACTTCATCATGACTGGGCTGTGAATTGGGATTTGTCAGGAATTCATTTTGAAATGCAAAATATGAGTCCTGTCACTGGGAACAGCCCAGCAGAGGTCATGAATAGGGTCTGAGAGTAGCTTACTCAGAGGAATAGAAGTGAGGTAGTGTGGCTCGTTGTATCACCTTAGGAGACGAGCTGTTCTGCATGTCATGACCCCCAACAGGAGGAGATTGAGTGCCATGCTGGGCTTTGGGCTTTAGTCTACCATCTTCACTTCAGTTGGCTGTGATATCCATAGTTTTTGTATTCATTGAGGGCATGTTGTAGATTATGTTATAAAATTGTGTGTGACGACGCCTACAGGTACACTTTCAACTTCTTCACGTTTTCTGGAGAAGTTATTCAGAGAAAATGTAGAAGTATCAATTGTCTTATTACAATTGGGACCCAGATTATTCTGTATCTAATTTGCTATCTTTAGGTTGCTTTTAAATTTTAATTTCAGATTGTATGCTAAGTGGGAAGTCGTGCGTGTGGAGGGTTGTATAGTACTTGAAGCTGAGTATTGTATGTAATATGTGGAGAAGGAGTAACTCAGACCTCTTTTCTTACTAGGTTAGTGATGCAACTAAGTTAAGGCCAAAGGCAGAGTTCTGTTTTGGTAAGTAGCCATATTTACATTATTTTATTTTCTAAATGATAATCATGCCACCAACCTCCTCTTTGTTCTTTTTAAAAAACGTTTATTTATTTGTGTGTGTCACAACATTCATGTGGAGATCAGAAAACAATTTACAGGAGTCAGTTCTCTCTTTTCACCATGTGGGTTCAAGGGGTTGAACTCAGGTCATCAGGCTTGGTGGCAGTGCCTTTACCTGCTGAGCCATCTTGCCAGCTCTGTTTGTTATTTTTTTATTTTTTTTTATTTATTATGTATATAATATTCTGTCTGTGTGTATGCCTGCAGGCCAGAAGAGGGCACCAGACCCCATTACAGATGGTTGTGAGCCACTATGTGGTTGCTGGGAATTGAACTCAGGACCTCTGGAAGAGCAGGCAATGCTCTTAACCTCTAAGCCTTCTCTCCCGCAACCCCCCCCCGTTTTTATTTTAAATTAGGCTGAAAAAAAGTAATACAGTCACAAGAAACGAACCTATGGCTTAATGAATCTAATGAATCTATAAGAAATTCCCTTACACCAATCATCCAGGTGAGGGAATAAAACTTTGACCCTGGCTACCAACCCCACGTGTCTTTCCTCTTCTCATTCTAGCCATAACCTACCCACATTCATGTGTAACTGTTGTGACGTCACCCAGCAATATTTCAGGTAGTTTTTAGCTGTACCTTTTTTTTCTCTGTTGACCACATAAATAATGCAAAGGATGTTTTCTTTTGCAAGGGAATGAGATATTCACACCTTGGAGGCAGGAGGAGTTTGAGGGTGTTACATAGGCTGTGAATAGGTGTACTGTGGGAGAACAAGGAGGATTGGTGCCTCAAGGATCTCAGACTAACTGACAGATGTAATATCTGCCGCTATCATTCCAGCCGTCAGTAGACGGGGGTATAGAGTCAAAGGTGCCACCATGGGTGAGGACACCACAAGTAAATCGCTGACCACTTTTTACCACCAGTCACAAGAAATAAGACCTCTTGTGCAGAGGTGTGCAGAGGAGGAGAATGTGATGTAGGAACTGGAGACAGCTGCTGGAGGCAGAAGTCAGGGTGTGGTATGTTGACAAGCAGTGCCTCTCCTTATTTTGAAAAAAGGAAGAAAGTAGGGAGTGCCTGACGGTGAATGAGGCTGCTGGCTCCCTGCGAGGGAGTTAAGCAGATGGGTGAGTCTTGTGACTTTTGAACTACTGTACTTAAGGGCTTAAACGGGATGGAACTGATGGAGGTGAGGGAAGCTAGAAGAACGTTAGAAGTACAGAGACTTGGAGATTTGGCCTCCACCCAGGCAGATTCCATATCCTGACTTACTGGTTTGCAGTTGTCTCTTTTGTATGCTGATTTCATTTCCTTTAGACATATACCAAGAAGTGGCATTTTTTCCCCCTAATATATGGAAATTAGAGGTAAAAATGGCCTAAAAGTAGAAAGGGTCAGGGAAAGAGAAGAGAACCCTCTCTTCTGTGGTACAGTTTGGAGCAGGATGCTGGGGTGTGGTGCCTAATCTTGATTGTCAATTTATGGAATTTAGAACCGTCCCGAAGCAACCCTTTGGAGAAACAAGTCTGTGAGGAAGTTAATGTGACCTAGAGATTAGATTAACAGAGGTGGGAAAGAACTTCTAAATGTGAGTAGTACCAGTCCGTGGGTTTGGGGAGGAAGTGAGCGGAGCACAGAGATTCATCATTTTCTGCTTCCTGACTGGATGCAGTGTGACCTGCCACCTCCTGTTCCTGCTTCCACATCTTCCCTGCAGTATCTGGAACTGTAAGCGAGAATGGACCCTTCCTTCCTTAAATTGCTTCTGTCAGATGTTTTGTTATAGCAGTGAGGCAAGTAACTAAAACACGAGCAAGAGAGGATCCAGGGAGGGGGACAGAGTGGTTCAGTGAAACCTCTTGGCTTTTTACAATTACTGTGCATTAATATATGGAGAAATTTAGAGTGTGTTAAGAGAATGGGTGGGGGCTGGAGAGATGGCTCAGAGGTTAAGAGCGCTGACTGTTCTTCCAGAGGTTCTGAGTTCAATTCCCAGCAACCACATGATGGCTCACAATGATCTGTAATAAGATCTGGTGCCCTCTTCTGGCCAGCAGAGACACATGCAAGTAGAATGCTGTATACATAATAAATAAATTTTAAAAAATTAAAAAAAAAAGAGAATGGGTGGTAGCTCAAACTGAAGAAATTGGTGCCCTCTCAGTATGTTAACGTGGGAAGGGACAGAAATTAAGATTGACTAACTCGTATAAAAGGGGGACTGTTTTACATTGAAGTTAAAAAAGGGTACTTTTGGGGCAATGTTAATGTTAAAGTTCTTTGCTTTCTTCTGAGTGTAGAGGGTGGCTTTCTCCTTCAGGTTGGTATTCAGAGCAGAATCTGATAGAAGCCACATATGTCCAGTAAGTTAAAAGCCATTGTGAACAGATTGAAGTCAGCTGCTCAGAGAAGCCTGCTGTGTTTGTCATTATTAAGAAACTTTTATAAAAGTTATACATTGCTGCAGATTATAGAATTATGGTTACTAAATAAGAGTATGTTTCAGAGCCTTGGAATTGAAGGCTATTAAGGCTCATCACCTAACAGAATTCCGTTAGAATATATGATCACATGCTTATTTTCAGTGCTGGATTTTGAACCTAGGACTTGGGCATACTAGACAAATGCTCTACCACTGAGCTAAATATACCTCCAGCCCAAACACACATCCTTTTAACACTTAAAATATCTCCCCTTTGTTAGTTTGAGGGCATTGTTTAAAGTGTTCAGGTGGAATTCTGCCTTGCCCTCTCCTCCCCACTTCAAACCCTTCCCAGTCTCAGAAAGCACAAGAAATGGTGGCTCTTCCTGAAGAGATAGATACTCACGACCACACCTACAGGGTATTTAAAGGCCTCCTAAGGAAAGACCAGGTGGTTTTTCTGTTCCCTTTCCCCTTCTCCTCTCTTGGAAGACCGTCCTGTTATGTTTTATTCATTAAATCTGGACTTTTAATTCAGCTTGACTGTGTTTGCTGCATTGGCAGAGATACTTAATATTGCGGTATAGAAACCTTTTATATAGTAATAAACTCAACATTCATAGTTATTGAGCCTAATTAGAATAGGTGATTTTAGTTGGGATCAAAGAATAAGATGAGCTTCTTGTTTGTCTTTCTGTAGTCTGCTGCATCTGGCAGGAATAGAGAGTCATAAAATAGTTGCCTTCAGAGAGAGAGATGCTAGAACCCCAACTTCATTCTAAAGTGGCAGGCTATCTCTAATTACCCTGAAACAGGGGAAACAAGAAACCCTCAAACCTTATCTTTGATAAAGTTAGGAGACATGAGCAGGTGGCCCTCAGTGTATAAATACAGAAGCAGATGGAAGAATAGCAACTCACTTTGCAGAGCAGAGAAAGAGGCCAATATGAAGAACTAACCATTTCAGTGTCCTGCCCCATCCCTCTCTAATAGGCTTAGGTAATGGCCTAATGCTTGGGGGATGGGGGAAGCTACAGTGAAGGGGGACTGAGAACAGGTTCTTTGTTTGGATGTCTTAAAAAACAACAGCAACAACAACAAAAAACTCCAGTCTCTGTCTCCATCTGGCTCATGACGGCAGCAACCCTTCCTCCAGCCCAGCAGGGAATGAGATGTGTGCTGTGTCCAGAAATAGAAACTAACACTAATCCCAGAGAAGGGAAGGAATGAGGCACAAACTGAAAAGGAGGATTAAAGGAGACTCTGAATACTGAACTGAGCCCTGTCCTGTGCAGCCCCAGGGAACCTACAGCCAGCTGCAGCCAGCAATAGGTGGGTAGAGCCTGAATACCCTCAAGAACTGAGAGTGGTACTGACATCTGGATGTTGTCACTAGGCAATATGTGCCACCCTCACAACCCAAGAGTGTACAACCGGCCTTTTAGTCCCTCTTTTAAAATAGTAACAGACAGCCCAAATTACTTAGTATTTGAGAAGACTTATCAGATAGAAAAAGAAGCAAGTAATGCAAAACGCAGAAGAAAACCTTTTTCTCTTTTCTCCCCAAGACAGGGTTTCTCTGTGTATCCCTGGATGTTCTGGAACTCTCTGTAGACCAGACTGGCTTCAAGCTCAAGAGCCCTCTCTGCTTCTCTAGAGCTGGGATTAAAGGCATGTGCCACCACCACCAGGCTAACTTTTTTTTTTTAAAAGGCAAATCAGCAAAAGTTAAAAAGAGGTAATAGAGAAATTGATGTGGCAATCTCACTTATAAACTTGTAATCTCAGCATTTCAAGAGGATGGCAGGTTACAGGCCACCAGTCACTTTCTCCAAAGAAAAGGGGGAGGGGGAGCGAAAACCACAGAAATGAGAAAGGACCCCATCACCACTAAATCTGTGGCCACACTAACACACTTGAGTCGTGGCCGTTTAGTCCTGGATCACGAGAGGGGTTTTGCTGCAGTTACACTGTGCTGTAGTTTTTATGCATTTGTTTTATTTCCTCTGTTGTAAAGATTTGAATAAAAATATACTCAGTTGAAAAGGTAGGAAGCAAACAAGCCTCTGAGGACTGCTTAAAAGGCTTGGCAACCCAGAGGTGTCCTAGCTTTGTGTTTGTGGGAGTCACAGCTTTTTCTTCCTTTCCATGTCCACTCCTCCCCTGCATTGCATCCACACCACTTTCCAGTAATTCCCGCTCTGGAAACCTGAGGACGATGATAGATCACTGTGTCCGCTTCTTCACCTGCATTGTCACATTGCTGATGCGGGGAGGGGGAGAGCAGGACTCAGAGTAGGCAGTGCTCGGGAGCACTGCCTACAAATTCTCGACTTTATAGTTTGTAGCAGATGTCTTTGCGCCCCTTGCCATGAAATAAAAGCATGTGAGTTTTTTATTCCAACCACAAGGTATACCAAGAGTTGTGTTATTTTGTTTGTTTTAGTTTTTTGTTTTGGGGGTTAGGGGCTAGAGATGAAACCCAGAGCCTGCATGTGGTAGACAAACACTGAGCTACATATCAAACTGCAAGGAGTCTTTTTAGTTTAGTTACATTGGCCTCCTTTTTTCCTTTAAAAAAGCCTTATATAAATATTACACTTTTAGAAGTGTGTGTATTATATACATTTGCTTTGTGCCAGCTATTGTAGTCCACTGTAAGATTCTATTTATTTTTAAACTTACTATTTTATTTTGTGTGTTATGGGTGTTTTGCTTTCATGTATGTTTGGGCACCAGGTGTGTGTCTGGTGGTGCCTGTTGACAGACAGTTGTACGTGGCCACATGGGTACTTGTAGTCTCTGGAAGAGCTAAACAATTCTCTTAGATCATAAACTGCTTCAGTGTTCTGAGCTGATGCCCTAAACATTATCTTGGAGAGGAAGTCACCACTGAGCTGACAGTGAACAAGGTCTGGATGCATACTGTGCTGACTGCTGTATGTTAGCAGCAGATCTGTCCTAGGGAGTTCCTACTTAAGCTGAAATACATTCTCTAGTGCTTCTCAACCTTCCTAATGCTGTGACCCTTTAGAACAGTTCCTCATGTGGTGACTCCCAACCATAAAATTATTTTTGTTACTACTTCGTAACTGTAATTTTGCTACAGTTATGAATCACAATGCAAATATCTGTGTTTTCCGATGGTCTTAGGTGACCCCTATGAAAGCATTGCTCAACCCCCAAGGGGTTCAAGACCCACAGATTGAGAACCACTGCTCTAGAAACAAAGAAAGGTATAAAATGTGGTGTATTACAGTTTTTTACTTTTCAGATGAATTTTTCTGTAGCACATCATAAGATGTGCTTTGACTTCTGTGATCTTCGACTTAGTCTCGGGAGCTCTGTCTTAGAGTAGTTTGTTCTCAGGCCCAATTTCAAAATTGTGTGTGTTTGAGAAATAACTTTTCTTTTCCCTTCAGGGTTTTCATTTCCTTCTTAATCATATTCAACTCAGTGCTAGTACACTAATAATTCAATGCTGTGGTGGAGATTTTTGGAAGTTTTTTGTTTATTTATTGGTTGGTTTTGAGACAGGGTCTCTTTGCAGCCTTGGCTTTCCTAGAATTCACTATGTAGATTGAGCTGGTCTGGAACTCACAGAAATAGGCCTACCTCTGCCTCTCAGAGTGCTAGTATTAAAGGTGTATGCTACCACGCCTGGCCACACCTGGTCTTGGAAGTTGATTTTATATTTGAACAATTTCAACAGTGTGGCTATTAAGGTGTATTAGATGCATTAGCTTCTACAGTAGTCTTTGATTTTCTAAACAAATACATATGATATAAATAGGTGTAATTAAAGAGCCCCTTATGACTTATAGACAGCTGTCTGCAGATGTGCTTTATGAAGTGCAGGGTTCCAGTCTCCAAGAGGGGCATTTGTAAATTTCATTGAAAATATACCTTTAATCCCAGCACTTAGAAGGCAGAGGCTGGTGGATTTTTGTGACTGTGAGGCTAGTTTGGTCTAAATATCAAGCTTTCCAGGCCAGCCAAGGATACACAATGAGATCTTGTCTCAAAAGAAAAGTTTTGCCAGGCAGTGGTGGCACACACCTTTAATCCCAGCACTTGGGGGGCAGAGGCAGATGAATCTCCATGAGTTCAAGGCCAGCCTGGTCTACAAAAGCTAGTTCCAGGACAACAAGAACTGTTACACAGAGAAACCTTGTCTCAAAAAACCAAAGGGGAAAAAAAAAAGAAAAGAAAAAGGTTTGGTGTTTTGTTTTGTTTGGTGAAAGCTTCAAGTGTAACAATATTTGTATTTAAGGTTAAATGCAAATATTATTTTGGGCTAAAAATGTTATCAGGGGCTAAAAAATACGTATGTGTATAAGCTTAAATTATGGAGGTTTTCAAATACATGAAGTATACAGGATTAAAGGGAAAATTGATAGAATATTTGTTTTGTCAAGGATACCATGAGCAAAGTGAGAATTAACAGGGAAAGTACTTACGATAAAGTAACTGGTTAATAGGAAAACTCCTGTAGATCAGTAAATTACAGCTGAGCAGCTCAAGAGAAATGAGCAAAAGAATATACAAAGCTCATGAAGCAAATGCAGGTGCCTCATACCCATATAAAACTTGTTTTCTCAATAATTAAATTCATATTCAAATGAGGTTTAGTTATCTACTAATTAGCAGCTAATTAGGTTGTTAATAGAGCGCTATATCAGCTAGGCTTCATTGAATGAAATACCATTTGAGGTATTTTTGGTCCCAAGGTAATTGTTACAGGGGATTATTCTCACACATGTCAGAAGACAGAAAGAGCACAGTGGAGATGTTGCAGTGACTTAGACATTAGGGACAACATGAAGCAGCTCCACTTGGGCTAGGAGAGAGAAAGGAATCATCGGCAGTGGAGAAGCAGCTACCAGGAAGCTGTGCAATAATGAACGGTTCAGACTCTGAGCCCCAAGCTTAAAGACTTTAAAGCCAGGGTGTATATGTAGCACAGATGCTACCACCAGGACAGGTGAGAGGTCTTGTGCACACAGTTGGGAAGATGCTTCTGGATCGGGATTCAGTATTAGGGAAAGCAATTTTCTAATGCAACAGTTGGCTTTCTTTTTCTTTTTTCTTTTTGTTGTTGTTTGTTTGAGACAGTGTCTCACTATATGGCTCTAGCTGACTTGGAACTCCTTAGTCCAGGCTGATAGTGAACACAAAGAGATCCACCTGCCTCTGTCTCCCGAGTCCTAGGATTAAAGGTATATGCCACTATGCCTGACCCAAAAAAAATTTTTTTAAATTATTTTTAAAATTATTATTAAAAGGCAAAATTATTATTATTATTATTATTATTAATTTTTTTGGTTTTTCGAGACAGGGTTTCTCTGTGGCTTTGGAGCCTGTCCTCTTGTAGACCAGGCTGGTCTCGAACTCACAAAGATCCTCCTGCCTCTGCCTCCTGAGTGCTGGGATTAAAGGCGTGCGCCACCACCGCCCGGCTGTAAAATTATTTTTATTACTATGGGTATTTTGCTGACATGTCTGTACACCACTTGTATGCACTGTGCAGTGCTCTCAGAGGTCAGAAGATGGTATTGGATACCCTGGAACAGGATTTACAGACAATTGTGAGCTATTATGTGGGTGCTAGGAATTGAACCCAGGTCCTCTGGAAGTGTAGCCAGTGCTCTTAACTACTGAATTATCTCTCCAATCCCCCCAAAACAAAATTTTAAATCTTAATTCTCTGTGACTCATTCAGTCTGTATCAAAATTATTCCACAGAAGTGCTGGTCAAAGTGTGGAGGCGCATGTCCAAGTGATGTTTCATTGTGATGTTCTTTTTGTTTGTTTAGTTTTTTTGAGATAGGGTTTCTCTGTGTAATAGCCCTGGCTCCTGGAACTCTCTGTGTAGGCCAGGCTGGCCTTGAACTGGCAGAGATCCGCCTGCCTCCTGAGTGTAGGGATTGAAGTATACATCACTGGAGAACTGACTCACTATTTAGCAGTCTATGCATTTATTGAAAACTGGTCATGGAAGAGTTTTGCCTGTATAGCTCCATGAAAGCAGTATTATATGGCCTAATGTATTTTGTGAAATCCAAGAATTGCAGTGTTGAATCTGGGAAGACATTTGCAGCTGTCCTAAACATAATTTAGAGGTAACAACTATATTTCATGTACTTTTCTTTTGACAGTTATGAATGCAGGGATGAGAAAATACTTCCTACAAGCCAATGATCAGCAAGACTTAGTGGAGTGGGTAAATGTCTTGAACAAAGCTATAAAAATTACAGTAAGTATGTATTTAAAATTTTCCCTTTACAGAAGTAATCTTTACATTTTTAAAACGTGTCTAATATCCTCAGATTACCACCTGGTTACACATTTAAGCTTGGTTTAAAAGATATGTTCTGAATGTGAGCCATTTGTTTGTGCGTGGGGTGGTCAGCCTGTGAATGCTTTCCACTGTGTCTCCAGTAAGGATTCATCATTGAGCATGCTGATTGTGTTTTTGTGTAATCTAGAGTAGGATGAGAGGCTCTGGACCTCTTAGGTCTGGGGATGGGCATAGCATTACCCTTTTCTAAGCCATGGCAGGCAGAGGAGATGGGTGTGAACAAGGGAAGGCTCAGGTCTAGAGATTGAGTCTGAAGAGTTATGGTGCCCAGAGGGTCCTGCCTGTGTGCTCTAGGGATGTCTGAAGCTCTAAACTTCTTCTATCACCTGCCCCTTTCCCTGGAGTTTCAGGCCCTACTGCTCTTCCCTCCTGTTGATGCTACAACTCCATGCTGTTAAACTTTTCTTCTTCTTCTTTTTTTTTTTTTTTTTCGAGACAGGGTTTCTCTGTAGCTTTGGAGCCTGTCCTGGAACTAGCTCTTGTAGACCAGTCTGGTCTCACACTCACAAAGATCCGCCTGCCTCTGCCTCCCGAGTGCTGGGATTAAAGATGTGCGCCACCACCACCCGGCAAGCTTTTCTTCTGTTTGGTTTTAAAAGTGGACATCAGTACGTACTGATTATTTACACCATACCAGCAGGAAGGCTTTAGATGGAAGGTTTTCCCTCAGTTTCCCAGAAAGGTTGAGTGACTTGTATAGACTTCAGCACTGGTAAGCTATGAGGCTGAAACTCAGGCAAGCCTGTTGGTTGATCCTGGACCCTGCATTCTGCAGTGCAGTGAGCAAAGAATCCTTTCCTAAAGTCAGACAAGCCTTTCTGAGCAAGTTGCCCCTGCTGCTACTGCTACACCCATGGGCTGCCTTGCTGTGCCTTTTCTCCTTAAAAGTAGGCTGCCTAGAAGGGTTTAGGAAGGAGCTCCTCCTGTGTGGGGTTGTATCAGTTAAAATTTTTTTCCAGTGAAGTTTAGTTATTTATTGATCTTAATCTACTCTTGGTCAAAGAGCATGTTCCAGGAAATTAATGCATATAGTCCTCATCTCAAGTAACTGATTCTCTGTCTGTGCCACACAGCAGCAGAGTTAAGATAGCCGACCAAGGCTGTTCTTAGATCAAGTTTTTTGTCTTGCATCAGAACAGCTTGTTACCACATTACAGAAAACGCCCACACACCACATCTGAGCTGTATGCGAAGCAGAAGTTATTTTGGGGCTTGTGCAGTTTTATGATAGCAATATTTTGAGCAGATTCAGAAGTTTAACATTCTTAAAAGTTTTAGCTGATCATTTTGAGCTCCTAATAAATATTCCCTACCTGGAAGATGTCTTTATAAAGTCTGTATGTAGTACTTTCTTGGATTTGTTTTTTATAGTCTACAGCAATAAGCGAAACTGGTTTCTTTTAATGATTTAAAGAAAAGTCTCAGCATTTTACTAAGTTGGAATGCCTTGAATTGCTCTCTCATTTATTCATGG
>JAQHUG010000016.1:3349226-3377486 GCA_028555095.1 Dicrostonyx torquatus | reverse complement strand
CCATTAGCTCTAACTTTTTATTGGCTAGCTCTTGCATTTTAATTTAACGTATCTCCATTAATCTGAGTATCACCACGAGGTTGTGGCCTACCAGCAAAGTTTCAGCATGTCTATCTCCGGCGGCTCCATAGCATCTTCCTGACTCTGCCTTCTTCCTCCCAGCATTTAGTCCAATTTTCCCCTCCTACCTAAGTTCTGACCTATCAACAGGCCAAGGCAGTTTCTTTATTCATTAACCAATAAGAGCAACACATAGACAGAAGGACCTTCCACACCATAGAAACAAGAAAATGTTAACTAAATCTCATTTGGATGGTTAATTTATTCAGAATCTATTGGCTAATTATTAAGTATTTAATAGTATTGTTGACTTGTTTAAATGTAGAACAGGTTGAAACTACCTCATAAGCCTGACAGTTCAGACTTAATTGTTCTTTTGAGTTTTAAAAATGTGACTGATTTATTTGTGGTGTTGTAGTTTGTGGATATTGTAAATAACCAGGAAGTCTTGGGTATGGTTAAGGATTTGTCAACACTGAACTTTAAAACATAAAGCAATAGCACACACACACACACACAAAAAAAACCCCACAAAACAAAGCAAAAAACCCTATAGCACTTCCAGGAGTGAGCATGGGAAAAATCTGCAGGTCAAGGATTAGGCAAAGAGCCTTTAGAGTTGACATGAAGCCCATTATCTATAAAAGGAGAAGACTAATAATTGCACATCATCAGTATTTCAAATGCATGTTTTGTGAAAGACCCTGTTCAGAGGATGAATAGAAAAGATAGACTAGCCAGCAGTGATGGTACACACACACTTTTAATCCCAGCACTTGGGAGGTAGAAGCAGGTCTCTGAGTTTGGAGCCAGCCTGGTCTATAGAGTAATAGAGACCATTTCTCCAATTTAAAAAAAAAAAAAAAGATTAGAAGAAAAGTCTACAGGATACCTATTTAAGGATTTTTATCTACAGAAAGAACTCTCAAAACCCAATAATTAACCAACCAAAAATTCCTTAAAAGTAGACGAAATTCATAAACAGACATTTCACCAAAAATGATATATGTATTAATAGGCACTAGGAAAGATAGATTGCCACTATCTGTAGCCATTAGAAAAAAAATTGAATTAAGACCCTAGTGAAATATTACACCTAAGCAAAGATGCTTGGGCCTTTCATCCATTGCTGGTGGAGATGTAAATAAAACAGTTCAGTTACTCTGAAGAAACAATTTGGTGTGGTAGTTTCTTGTTGTCATCCTTTTATAAATAAACTTGTAATTGCTCTAGCTTAGTATGTATTCTCCGGCGTTTATCCTAAAGAAGTGGGTAATTATGGTCACACAAAACCTGTACATGGATACTTATAATATTTTTTTTAAAGATTTATTTATTTATTATGTACACAACATTCCTTCCATGTATGCTTGCATGCCAGAAGAGGGCACCAGATCTCATTACAGATGGTTGTGAGCCACCACGTGGTTGCTGGGAATTGAACTCAAGACCTCTGGAAGACCAGTCAGTACTCTTAACCTCTGAACCATCTCTCCAGCCCCTACTTATAATATCTTCATTCCTAGTAGCCAGAAGATGAAAATAGCACAGTTCATTGGGTAGGTGGTCAGCAGCATGGTTGGTGACACACCCACAGCACTGGATATAGCAGTACAGACGATGAACTGTTGACACCAAGAGCCACCTGAATGAGCCTGCAGAGAGTTACGTTGAGTGAAATTTTTTTAAAAAATCTCTAAAGATCTTTATTGCTTTTGTTTGTATTCTCAAAATGTCAGAACCAATGATTGGCTGTGAAGGAGTGCTACAAGGGCATCACAAGCAGACCCTGTGGCAGTGAGCAGTTCTTTGTGTCAATTATGGCGATTGTTGTGCAGCTTGTAGTCAGACTTCCCTTTGGGTCGCCGGCTCACAAATAATGACAGGGAGACTTTTTATTAATTATGAAAGCTCAGCCTGTAGCTTAGGCTTGTTCCTAACTAACTCTTTTTGGTTTTTTGAGACAGGGTTTCTCTGTGGCTTTGGAGCCTGTCCTGGAACTAGCTCTTGTAGCCCAGGCTGGCCTCGAACTCACAAAGATCCACCTGCCTCTGCCTCCCAAGTGCTGGGATTAAAGGTGTGCGCCACCACCGCCCGGCCCTAACTAGCTCTTATAACTTAATTAATTAATTAATTAATCTATGTTTTATCACATGGTATTACCTCTCTTCCATCTTGCACCTCCTCTTTCCTCTCTGTGTCTCCTGGCATCTCCCCCGTGCCTCGATTATTTCCTCCTACCTCTTCTCTTTGCCCAGAAGTTCTGTCTATACCTCCTTCCTGTTGGCCATTCAGCTCTTTATTAAACCAATCCCAGCAATATGTCTTCACACAGTGTACAAATATCCCACAACAGCAGCTGCAAATGGTAATACCATATATGGACAAACAAGTGCATATATAAATGTTGATGCCTGAATAAAGCTTATGGATGCTTGCTTTTGGTAATGTACCTTAGAAATACATACTTTCTCTTTGGGAAGAATTCGGTTAAACGGTATACAAGACCCCTGTTACTTTTTATATTTATTGTAACTTCCCATAGATCTGTTTAAAAAACAGTATAAAAAAGCCCACCCCAAGAAAAACCTGAGGTAGGAGTTTGCAGAACAATAAAAGTGGATGTTTGTGGTTTGATCAAGAAAGTTGTGATTGGGTGTCACTGATTTTAAGATTTTCTAAGATAACATTAAATGAAAGTATGTGTTAAAGCAAGAAAATAATTTCTTTGGCTTCATTTTAGAAAGAAGAAGTAAATGAATGTGGTGAAATTATTGACAGAAACAATTTGAAACGATCCCAAAGCCATCTTCCTTACTTTGCTCCTAAGCCACCTCCAGACAGTGCAGTTATCAAAGCTGGATATTGTGTGAAGCAAGGAGCAGTGGTGAGTAGCTTAACCATACCTGTGAAGTTGGGGAGGTCATGTGCCAGCCAGCAAGCTTGCAAGTCAGAATCAAGCTGTGTGCTCTATGTTTGAAAGGCCCAGAAAGCAGAGCAGTCTTACTGGGAAGGGTGGAAAGGGTGCTCCATGTCTCTCACACAGCACAGTTATTTCCTTGGTCTTTGCACTGCTGGGTAAGTTAATGCTTATTTCCCCTATATTTAGTGTAAGTGAGCTTCCCCAAATTTAGATTTGTGATAGAAAGGATTTCTTGTTTGTTTTTTATTTAAAAAACTTTTTAGTTTGTGTATGTGCGTGCATATATGAGAGGAGGGGAGCATGAGTGCAATGTTTTATGCTTTGAGAGAAGACAACTTTGTCAGTTCTGGTCTTCCACCTTCACTTGGATTCCAAGGCTTAAATTTAGGCAAGTGACTTTACCTGCTGAGCAACCCCCAGAAAGTTCTGTTAATTTCCTACATCCTCAGAAATGGTCAAATATAGAGCCTTAGGAGAAGTGGAAGTACCAGGAGTGGCTGCTGGTGGACAGCTCTGAGGTTGGGATACTTAAATCTCCCAGACTTCCAGTTTTATTTTATGTGAGAAAGCTATTTTTTATAAAACCTATAGCCTGTGGTTTTTGAAAGGGATAAATGAGAGCTCGACGTGCTAAGGAAGCATCACAGGTGAGTAGGTTGTCCCCATAGTCAGCGTCATGGGAGGAAATTTCTTCTTGCCTTCCTGCCTGCCTTCCTGCCTTCCTGCCTNNNCTGCACTGTACTTTCCTGCTTGCCTTCCTCAATTCCTAGGTCATCATTAAAGCAAGTGCTATCTTTTTGCTTTATTTTTGCTTCATTGGGATTTCTATCAAACTTATTTTTTAAAGACATTTTTATGGAGGAAGTTCAAAGTAGCTTTATTAAATCACCCAACTTAAGAAATGTGTCTCCTTCCTTCCTTCCTTTCTTCCTTCCTTCCTTCCGTCCTTCCTTCCTTCCTGCCTTCCTGCCTTCCTGCCTTCTTTCCTTCCTTCTTCCTGCTGGCCTTGAACTCAGAGATCTGCCTCTCTGTGCTGTACCTCCAGACTGCTGGGATTAAAGGTGTGCTATGCTACCACAATTCAGCTAATGTTTGTTTTGTTTATCAGTTTTTTTTTAAACATTTATTCTGTATGAACCAAATCTTGAGAATCTCAGGTCAAGATAAAGTTTAACATTTGAAAACAAAAGGAAAAAAATATGAATAAACAAATACTTCAAACTCTCCTGGTAATTCTGCTTGATTTTGCTTCACTTTCTGGTAGGTCAGCTTGGGAAAATTTTTCCTGCCAGTACCAGAGATTTCTCAAGATTGGCTGTCTATAGACGGAGGAAGGATTTCTCCAGGCTGTGATCCTTAGTTGTAGGCTAATTAGGCTTTTAAGGAGATGACCTTTAATCCTAAATCTAAAAAAAGAAAAGTAAAAAAAAAGAAAAATTTGCAGAATTTTTTTTCTATTTTTTTGAGATTTTTAAATCTATTTTATTTTATGTGTATGTGTGTTTACTTGAATGTCCATCTGTGTGCCGTGTGTATGCAATACTAGAGGAGGCCAGAAGAGGGTATCGGACCCCCCTGGAACTGAACTTAGAGACAGTTATGAGCTGCTTGTGTGGTGTTCGGAATTGGACCTGGGTCTTTTGGAAAAGCATTCTAACTGTTGAGTCATCTCTCCAACACTATTTACAGATAATTTCAGGTACTAAAAAATTGACAGAAATACTCATATAAAGTGTACTAAACATTTTCTATATGGTCTTGTTCTGCTTTGTATTTATTGCTGACCTGTTATATATGAAATACTTGAAATGCATGTTACAGATAGAGAAACCTGATGAGTTAATGACATTTCCCATGCTGAGCTTTACCTTGTAGGCTGGGCTGGCAAGAAATGAAAGGAATACTTTTTTTTCTTTTCTACTGTTAGTGATCGTGCTGGGGAGATGGCTCAGTAATTAAGAGCACTGGCTGCTCTTCCAGAAGTCCTGAGTTCAATTTCCAGCATCCACAGGGTGGCTCACAACCATCTATAGTGGCATCTGATGCCCTCTTCTGGCATAAAGTCATACATGCAGATAGAGCACTCATACATTGTAAAAATAAATAAATAAATAAATAAATAAATAAATAAATAAATAAATATTTAAAAAATCTGAGGGGCTGGAAAGTTGGCCCAGCAGTTAAGAACATTTACTGCTCTTCCAGAGGACCTGAGCTCAATTCTCAGCACCGACATGGGAGCTCACAACTATTATAACTATTATAACTCCAGTTCCAGGGGATCTGGCATTCTCACACATACATGCCAGCAAAAACACATAAAATAAAAAGAAATAAATTTTTAAAAAAAAATCTGAAATGCCAGAGTCATTCATAAACTCTTGAGAGTGAGCTGCCCAAGGCTGAGACCGTCATTCAAGGGCTGTTCAGCAGGAAGACGTGCCATTTATCACCTCCCTTGGGAGAAGTCTGTTGTTTCTGTGTGCTTGGTGTTTCTGATTGTGGGTTCTTACTGGAATGATTAAGGGGTGATTAACATTTGACATTCTTTGAAGCCGATGTCTGTGTCTTCTCTGGTAGATGAAAAACTGGAAAAGAAGATATTTCCAATTGGATGAGAACACAATAGGCTACTTCAAATCTGAACTGGTATGCAGTTACTTCATAAATATGCTTTCAAATGCTTGGCAAGTTCCACCGTAGTGAATGCATGCTTGAATGCTGTTTTGTTTTTCAAATGTTCTGGTTCTGAGGGCACCTGTATTCCAGTCTACTTGGTTATAATGCATTTGGTTAATCACATTTTTCTTTAACGTGTTTTAAATAAAACTGCCATGTCTTCAAGGAAACATTCCATTTTGGTGGATCTAAAATTGTCAGCCCTCCATATGTAAATCTCTGTCAGAGGGGATTGGAAGAGGTGGTAAAAGGAATCCTCTAAAAGCAGCATTCAGCCCTCTGCATGTCTGCCTTCCCTGCCCTTCTTTTTCTTAGCCCTTTCTTTGCCTGTTTCAGATCAGCTCTTAGGTTGTTTCATTTGAGATATTTTTGTCGTGTTTTGAAGGCAGAATCAAAGATTGAGCCCTCCTCCCTCCATTTGAGTAATGTACTATTTAAGAAGTCATGTAGCCTAAATCTTTCAGTAGATTATTGCATAAATTAATGAAGTTCTCTGCCTCTTCTTCAAAAGTGTGGGACTATTGTATACTCCATGCTGTATTTGAAGGTATCAAAACAACATTGTCCAGTTGAACTTTCTGTCCTGAGATATGTTCCATACCTTTGTCGTTCTGTGCAGGATACATGCGACTTTTGGGTGCTGGTAATAAACAGTGTATAAGGAACTGAATTTATTTCATTTTAAAATTAAAACTAATTTTACTTCGTTTTAGTAATTTAAATTTATAGCTATTCATGGGCAATAGCTGCTGTATTAGGAAGATTTTAAGATTTGTCTTAAGTGTCAATTCTTTTTGGAAACTGTTGTGGGGTAAAATGGCAGAAGCAGTTTGTATAAGCTGGCGTAGACAGTCAGAGCCCACATGTAATGAGGAGGCTTCCCCTCCCAGCCTGAAGAGGAGAGAGGAAGGAATGCACAGGACATGGATAGTGACAGAGATGAGAATGGTCACACAATACTTGTTGATAAAATGGGGAAATATATAAAGGATAATAGAAATCTAGAAACCAAGGTTCTTGGTATAAAATCATGGATTCTTGCTATAACTCAACAAAGATAGACCCAGACAAGTGTTATATCCTCATGTGAGTGCATATGAATGTACCTTCCCCGCTGAAAGAATCCTGGACTCCATAGAGAAATAGCAGATTCTATACCTGGGCAAGAGAAATAATGCAAGATGAGCCTCGAATGTCTTATGTCAGAAAGCAAGAACATGCTGAGAAAATGATAATCGCCTAGAAACCACTTTACAAACAATCCCGTCACCAGATTATGAACAGTGAGAGTATAAGAATACGTAATGATCATAATATATTAAAGCCCATATATCCATATGACTCAATGATTGGGTGGTGACTGAGTTCATGTAATTACAGTGGCTAAAGGAAAAGAGAGACAGTGAGTGAGCATTCTTACCCTGTAAGACAATGTGGAGGCCACTTGCTGATTTGATGCCCACAACATGAGGACTTATGTAGCAGACTAGAGCAACAGCTCAGCTAGAAGTGACCATGTTCTTAGTCTTTTTGTAAAGTTGTGGTTGTCTCATGGTTCAAAGAGAGACAGAAAATTGAGGTAAAATAATCTGATATGGAAAGAAACAGAAAATACAAACAACTCATTTAGAAAGAAATTGAACTGTGGAGCTAAATGGTAGCATGTATACCCAGTGTATCCGAGGCCTTGCTATGAAACAATGTCCAGTGTCACTCAGGATTAGGGAGATACATTGTTCACTGCACAGATAGTGTCCATTAATCATGAGGCAGTGGCTGAGTGAAAAAGATCACAGATCTTCTGTTCCCAGAGAAAATAAGTGGAGAAGAAATAGTGTTTCTCTGAATTCCAGGTTGATATGTATGTGAGTGATATTAGAAAAAAATCATTTGGCAGGCAGTTATGTCAGTAATGATTTCAGGTAAGAATCCTCAATATTTGGTAAAACTGGTGGGGAAATTATTTTGGAAAATCAAGTACTGCATAGGCTCCAGATGTCTCAGTGGTGACCAATATGAGTCATGTACCAGCAGTTGGTCAAGTCCACGCCATGCACCTCCTGGTAGGGATGGCTGAGAAGTAGTCAGTGCTGTGGTTTCCTTCTAGAAGCATGTGGCCTACGCATCAGAATGAATAAACATCAGACAGACCCAGACTGGGACACAGTCTGTGAAATAAGTGGGCGATTTACAGCTCTGCAAGATCACAGAAGACCAAAGAAGTAACTGCTCTGAAGGAAAGGAGACGAAGAGAAGGGACAGTGAAGCAAGTCTTCCATAGGCTCTGAATCTTGGACAGAAAATATGTCAGCTTGTCTTCTGCCATTACGGACACCCATGGGATAACTTGTAAGATCAGAATGTGGCCTGTGGATTGTGGTTATACTGCAAAGATGTTGAGGTCCGAGCTTCATAACTATGCCGTGATCATGGAAACTTTATTTTAGAAGTTAAATGCAAGTACCCAGTAGTATAGTTATACCATGCCTTTAACTTACCTGCAGGTGCTCCCTAAGTGTGTGTTCAGATACATGTGCGCAGGCTGATAGCAAAGCTGGGCTTGCTGCACGGTGCTGTTGATGTCAAGATGGCATTCCACAAGAGGAAATAGAGCACTTACTGGTCCTCATGGTCCACTATGACCAAGTCTGCTGCTTAGTGACTGTCATTGAGACCAAAAACTGAAACAGCTGTATGTGTCAGGCCATAAAGCTGTCCTGCTGCTGCAGGTTTCAGAAGGTGCAGTTGTGTCTGAGATTGACTTGAAATGTCCTGTGTCTCTTTGCTTTTTTGCCAGGAAAAGGAACCTCTGCGGGTAATACCACTTAAAGAAGTTCATAAAGTCCAAGAGTGTAAGCAGAGGTAAGGGACTGCCTGACACTGCACAGCAGTTTGAAGAACAGCGCCTCCCCTGGTTAATGAACTTACAGCATGTGCTTCTCCATCTTGTGAGAATTTTAAACTGTGGTTGAGATATGCTGCAGTTTTGTTTTTAATCTGTAAGGTATTGCAATCTTTTATTTGAAAACTACAAATTAAGAAACAACTCGTTTGTAAATGACATTTCAGAAGTAGCTCATTAATGCAAAGGAAAAATTATGAGAAATCATTTTTAGTATTTCAAAGGTTCTGAGAACAGGTTGTCACAGGGAATTGCACCAGCTGTACCATGCTGAATTGAACTGTAAGCACTTGGACCCTAAAGATGCTTTATGATTCTTCTCTAAATGAATTGTAATCAAAACTGAGAAAAGATAATACGGCTTTGTTAAGCTAGTGTTTCTCTCTAAACATTTAATGACACATATTTGGTACTGAGTAAACAGCTGAAGAGAAACTGTCAAAACTGATTTACATGCAACTGGATGATTGTTTTTTATAACAGTGACATAATGATGAGGGACAACCTCTTTGAAATTGTAACGACGTCTCGAACTTTTTATGTGCAGGTAAGACACTTGAAGATTATAGATTGCCTTACAAGAGGTTAATAACATTCAAAGGTGAAATAAATATAGATAAACCTTGTCTGTTTTGACAAGTGTAATTTACCAGCTTATTGAAAGATGTCAGGTGGTGGTTGGTGGTGGGGTGTATGTTTAGAAATGGGGGTTATTGTGTTATGAATTAGTGATATTGATCAAAGTCACATTTGGAAGAAAGAAAGTGCTGTTTTATTTATATTTTAGCAGTGTGCCTTCAAGTGTATTTTCTTTCTGTGTTTTTAATTTTTTTAACTTTATAAAAATGGAAGCCTCAAGTATATAAATGAAATTATTGGAAAGAACATTTGTTTTGGTTCATGAAGGTTAACACATTTGCTTATTGCAGAAAAATTAAGAAAATGGTAGTTTATAAAATACACATACTCCCACATCTAAGCACTGATTCTTACAGCAAGCAAGGCCATATGCTAAATGTATAAAATCTTGTTTGTTTTCCTATATTGTCATTTTTCGTGTGTCATTAAAAGTTATTTGGCAATAACTAAATCTGGTGGCTCTTGCCTTTAATCACAGTTGAAGGCATTCAGGAGGCAGAGGCCAGTGGATTCTGGTCAATCTGTAGCCAGCCAGGGCTGTGTAGTGAGATCCTGTCTCAAAATAATCAATCAGACAAACAAAAAGCCATCTCTGCAAACATTTTAGAATTACACCACACTCGCTCCATGTATGGCTGTTTCTCAAGTTCTGATCTTTTGTGACTACACATTTATTTACAGAGTTTTCATACATTTACTGTGAAAGTATGATGATAGGAACATCTGTATTTAAAATTTGACCTAAATTTCTGATTTTTTTAGGCTGTTGTAGGTCAGATTTAACCACCAGTACAGTCTTGTCACATTGATTTTGATCATGATGCTCCTGTTAGCACTGAGTGAAAGTGTATGCTGTGGCCATACCACCCTGAGCACTCTGATATTATTTAGATTTAGACTAGTCAGTCTTTATCAAGAGAAAGGACTATAGCTAGGTGTGGTGGTGTATGCTTTTAATCTTGGCACTTAGGAGGCAGAGGCGGGTAGATCTCTGTGAGTTCAAGGCCAGCCTGGGCTACAGAGCAAGTTCTGGGACTGACTGGGAAACCCTGTCTCAAAATATAAAAATAAAATAAAGAAAGAAAAGGAAAAAAATTTTCTAAAATTAATATGTAAAATGGTGCCAGAATGACTTTTAAAGTTTCAACTACACGTAGCAAGTTTAGACTGAAGCATTTGACAGCAAAATAGGAACTTTATTTGTTTTTTCCTCTTATTTCCTTTTCAGAAACATTCATTATCGACCATTTTATGTGTCTGGTTTTAAAACATGCAGTGGCTGTCATATGTCTCCATATAGTACCTTACTCAGAAAAATCTGGGTTAAAAATAGAGCCGGGTTTGGTGCATATGCCTGTAACCAAACCCTCAAAAGGTTGAAGCAGGAAGTTCAAGGGCAGCTTGGATAAAGAATGAAGTGAAGACCACCTGAGCAATTTAGTGTTAGCTGTGTCAAAACTAAAATACAAATTTTGAAATAAAGGCTCAGTGGCTGAGTGTTTTCCTTGAATGTGTGAGGGCCTTGGTTTATTTCCCAATAACAGGTACTCATAAAAAAGTGCTTTCAGGGGTTGGAAAGATGGCTCAGAGATTAAGAGCACTTGCTGCTCTTCAGAGGACCAAGTTTGTTCCCAGAATCCACATTGGGTGGCTTACAACAGCCTGTAACTCCAACTCCAGTGGGGTTCAATGCCCTCTTGTAGCTGAGGACAGCTGGACCAATGATTCATGAGTTTACTGAACCCCACTCTGTGCGTGCGTGTGCACACACTCACACACACACTGAACCTTTTTGAAAAGTGTTTTGAAGCCAGGCATGGTGGTACACACCTTTCATCCCAGCAGTTGGAAGGCAGAAACAGGTGAATCTCTTGAGTTCAAGGCCAGCCTGGTCTACAATGAGAGTTTATAACATCCAAGGCTACAGAGAGAAATCTGTCTTGGAAAACAAAAGTAAATAATTAAAAATAAACAAAAGTGTTCTGAAAGCTTTTTAAAGAAATTATTGTCTTTGAATATGTTTGCAGGTGACATTTTATTGCCATGATACAGAATATATGGAAATAAAAGGTGATTTGGAGAGAAATTTCACTAAGATATCCCTTTTATTTCCTTTAGGCTGATAGCCCTGAAGAAATGCACAGTTGGATTAAAGCAGTCTCTGGCGCCATCGTAGCACAGCGGGGACCTGGCAGATCAGCATCTTCTGTAGGTTTCTCCTTGGGGAGACTCTGCATCCTTTGGTGTTGTTTTCTTCCTCTCCCGTAATCCTTTGGTTTCTATTTTGTTGAGGTTATTTGCATGTTGACTTTCATACCAATTGGACTTGCAAAAATAATGCACCCTAATTCAGAGCTTCCTTGTAGTGTCACATGTACATAACTCTCTGTGCACAGTGTGTTAATGCACAAGCTGGGCAGCTAAAGAATAGCGCCTTTCTTCCTTTGTTCTTGCAGTAAGGTTCTTGTTAGTAGGTCCAGGTGTAGCAATTTGGCCCTCTTGATGTGGCATTGGCCTGGCCACTCAAGGCACTTTCAGCTCTAGCAAAACAGTTTTGTGATGTCTTGGTTTCCCTTTTACTTGCCAATTTTCAGTTAATATTCCCCGCCCCCCCTTAGTGGTATTGGAATACCACTGACCAAATTAGAGCCTTAAGTACAGTTTTGTGTTCCCATTCAGTTTTTTTTTTCTATTTCATGTTGTTATTTAAAATTATTAGCAGGTTGATAGAAAAGCTTGTTTATCTTTGCTGTAGTTTGATAGTTAAATTGGAACAACTAAATGATCTCTTCAGACATAGCAAGAGAAACATTTGTTGTTCATCTTGTTCAAGTGAATCCTAAGAAACAGTTTGTCAGGAATACTTTGGCCGTCCATCTCTGTTCTGAAAATGCAAACCCTTTTGAGAAATTACATCTTAAAAGTAGCACTGTTGTCAGCTGTCTTGGTGTGCTGTGTCGTAGCCTAGATATCCTGTACTTTCATTACTTTTCCTGGTAGTAATACTATCTTTTAGTAGTTTCCTGGTAGTGATAATAACAGATCAGTAGATAGTAATCCACTTTCCCATTCCTTAATCATTTATCATTATACTAGTATTCCTTTAGGAATATTGAAGAAATCTCTTTCATGGGTGTTAGTTTTGTAACTGCCTGCATTTTATGTGACTCTTTCAACAATCAAGTATGAGATTCTCTGCAAAAACAATGTCTGTTGGGAAGAGGGAAAATTGGAGAAGGGTGTTTGTGTTCTGTGCTTTGTGGTGGGGCAAATCGGACTGAGCTGTGACTATCAGCAGAATTCTCTCTTTTCCTCCCTCTCCCAATATAGGTTAACTCTAATCTTAGCTTTGCACTGTGTTCCAGATGCGGCAGGCCAGAAGGCTGTCGAACCCTTGTATACAGAGGTATACATCAAGAGCTGGTGAATGCAGCACGTATGTGGGCTCTCATGCAAATGTGCCTTCTTAGTAGAGGGCCTGGACTCGCTCCCTACTTACAACTGATCATAGAAGGTTGAGTTAACTGGACTGCCTTTTGCAGTTGTCATCACTAACGCAAACTATTTTACTGTAGTCATCAGATTGAATATGTAGTAAAAAAAAGACAAAAGCAACCCTACTAATGGAAGCTTCCAGAGCTTCAGTAACTAACTGACTGAATTGCCGCAAGAGTTTTGATTTCCATGTTTTATGTATTTTGAGATTTTTTTTTAAAAATACAACACTTAAAATGTGCCTTTTTTCTGATCCAGGCAAACTTCTGCACTCATCCACCTTGGATAAACTTTGTCACCAGAATTGCATGGTATTTTATAGCTCTGGTGAAGTTTACCATGTAATGGAAGCCTGTAGTGTTTTCTGATTGTGGTGCTATTATCAAGGCAGCTAGTATCCTAAATGAGTGCACTCCAGGAGCTGCCCAGCACTCCACAGTGTCTTCAGATTTGTCACTAGAAGTACAATAAAATCAGTATTCACGACTGATCTTACTTCATCAGTTTTAAAAGTGATTCAGTTGTACCCATTGTTACTTTTAAAATCTTAAACCATATTAATGTCGGACTTACCAAAATAAACAATTAAATCAGTGAATTATTACATAATTACAGTGAAATTAATAGAAGCAAAAAACCAAGTTGTCAGACAAAATTATGTCTGAAAAGTCTTGATTCTTGATTAATCTATAGCCTTTCATTTTTGTGTTTTGTCTTTTTTTTTTTAAGACTTGGGATGACCCTATTATTCTTAAATGCGAGTAGACTCTTCTTTCAACACAATTCAGTTGCAGTTGGAACACTGTATTTCATTTTAGACTAGCTAGGCCTTCAAAGTGCCATAAGCTGACAAATTCAGCGTTGGTGACAGAATCACTTTCTTAGTAGAATTGGTTGTTGGCTATCATTGCTTTGAACTCACCTCTAAAATGCATTGCTTTGGGAAGGAACTTGCATATTTACGCTGCATGGCTCGTGCTTCTGCTTTGTGTGTGTGCGTGTGTGTGTTGTTTGTTTTTCAGAGAATCAAGTCTCACGTTGAGTGAATGACTAACTTCATTGTCAGTGATTAGCTGTGCTGACCACCATTCCTCTTTCCAGGAGCATTCCGGCTGCCCTTCAGAATCCAAATACACTGCCCGTCCTGCCGGGGCAGCAGCAGCCACCTCACATTCCGCAGCCTCTCGCAGCCACTCTCTGGTCTCAAGCTATACCATGGAGAAGCGAGGATTTTACGAATCTCTTGCCAAGATCAAGCCAGGGAACTTCAAGGTCCAGACTGTCTCTGCAAGAGAATCAGCTTCCAAAGTGACTGAACAAGCTCTGCTTAGACCTCAAAATAAAAATGGCCCTCAGGGAAAAGATGGTGAGCCAGTGGACTTAGATGATGCCAGCCTACCAGTCAGTGATGTGTAAGGCTGCCTGCCCCACTCATCCCTCAGTGTCCTTCCATGAGGTTTCTAGCCAAAGATGATAGAGGATGAATGGTTTCAGTGCATATATTATATTGTCTCTGGGTGTACTCTATAAACTGGCAAACCAAGAATCTAGGGAGTGGCCAATTCAGTGTAATTTCTTTAAGAAAGGAAGGAAAAAAGCTGTGTCCATATCAACTGTCTGAAGCTTTATGTGTTTTGGTGGTAAAAATGTGTGTATGACTTTTTTTCTAGTGACTTTGAAATTTTAAATAACAACTTAAAACATTAAAATTTCATATTTGGTCATTTAAAAATGCTAATATGACTCCCTATGAAATAGTCAATATTTACACATTCTTATCAGTTAACATTATCAAATGGGACATTGCCAGACAAAAATTCTTAAACTCATGATGTTTGTGGTGCTGCAGAATTTATATTGCAATGTGGATTATATAGAAATCCTAACCATTTTTGATATCAGGTGAGTGGTAAATTTTGCATAGATTTGATTAGACTGTTGGTGCAGGTAGGGGTTGAACAGGGGTGGAGCAGCAAAGGTGAGGGATTAGAGCTAAGCTGTAGCTAAGGTTTTTCTTTTTGGTAAGGGCTTTTTTTTTTGAGACAGGGTTTCTTTGTAGCTATGTCTGTCCTGGAACTTGTGGTAATCCTCCTGCCTTTGCTGCCTCCCAAATTATAGGCATGTGTTACACAGTGTGATACTTGTTTGAAAAAGCTTAGAATTTGCACCTATCAGTATTTTATTTCAGTAAAAATTATTTGGTCATAAATTTTGGGAAGATCTGATTTTTTTTTTTTTTTTCCAAGACAGTTTCTCTATGTAGTCCTTGCTGTTCTGGAACTTGTTCTGTAGACCAGGCTGGCCTACAACTCACAGATATCCTCCTGAGTGCTGGGGTTAAAGGCATGCACCACCAACGTCCATCTGATTTTTTTTTTTTTGTAAATAGATTTTATTTTTGAATTTGGATTAGTGACTCTCAGTTCATATGTGAAGTCATAACTGCCCTTAGTCATGAAATTGTTGTGGCCTCTACTTTTTCATTGTTAATAACCTATATTCAAGTGCCTGTGTCTTCTCATCTCATTTAGGATGTGCTCCAAGTCCTACATGATTGGCTTTAAATGTTTGAATAAATTAATTTCAATAGCATAGTTTGATATGTTAAATAAGAAAGCTTTTTTATGTCAGGGACACCAGAATGTTGGTGTTCTACTATCTGTGCAATATTTATGTCTTGAAATAAATTGGAGTATGCATTTAATTGTGGGGATATCCTAAGTGGAAGTACCTCTCTAAAGAACCCATAGTTTCTGGTGTTGAGTGATAGACTGGTTTGAGCAAGTACTGTTTTGTGGCAAAGTCTTTTAAGTGTTTGCTTTTCCCAGGCTGCTGCTCTATAGTATTTCCAGTCCCACACACTTCTGTTTTGGAGACATGGGTGTTATTGTTTTGCCTTTTTATGTTCTAAGACTACTTGTTGGAGGAGGAGAAAATTGCTTCTGTGTGGGGTCTAGGAGCCGAGATGTGTTATTTAGTTGCCCAGCACAAGAACATACCACTTAACTTTTGTATTCATAAGCTAATATGTTAGAGTTCTATGTAGTTTTCTTTTTTGCAGCTGCATTGGAAAACCGTAGGACAACGAGGTTTTTAAGTAATCACCACCCTTCTGCTGCTGTGTTCATTATCCAGGCTCTGTGGGAAGTTCCTTTTTCATGAACATACCTAGGAACCCGTGTACAGATACTTCGCAGTATTGATGAGCCTGGCGCTGTTTTCTTTGGTACAGCCTCCACAGTGCACGTTTATTTTAGCATATTTTGGTATTGGTAATTTGATATATTTCATGGTGGCAAAAATATTAGCTCTATTTTGGGACTTTTTATAGAATTACCCTTATTCAAAAGCATAGGAATATGTTCTTGTGGTTGTCAGAATTTCTTAATATTTAATCTCAATTCTTTTGTAAGCTAATGGAAATTATTTAATTATTTTAAAACATACCTTCTTGTAAATATGTCACATCGGAAGTGTCAGCAGTTACTTTGAATACCGTGATGTTTGCTGCATTTTTTCCTGTGTGTATATTGTATCTCCTTTCGGAACAGGAATGTGCCTCCTGATGTTTACTGTTACACCTGCTCTCTTTGTATGTCCAATTGGTTGAACACTGTAATGACTTGAGAATAAACTGCTCAGAATTCATTTTCACTTCATTCTCATTTTGTTTGGTTCAAGTCTCGTGTGAACAAGTCAGTAGAACTGGTAAGAACCGTTTTTGGTTAGTTCATTTGCTTACCTTTGAACAAATAAGAAATTTCACATCCGGTGGTGGCGACCTTTAATCCTAGTACTCAGGAGGCAGGGCCCAGCCTAATCTACAGAGCAAGTTCAGGACAGCCAGGAATACAACAGAGAAACTGTCTCAAAAAAACAGAAGGGAAAAAAGAAAAGAAATTTCAGATTCTTGAATTCTTAGGGTTTTTTTGTTTTGTTTTGGTTTTTGTTTTTTTGAGACAGAGTCTTGCTATATCATCTTAACTGGACTGAAACTCATTATGTAGACCAACCTGAGATTGAAGTCACAGAGATCCTCCTGGCTTTGCCTCCTGAATGCTGGACTATAAAAGTGTGTACCACCAGGCCCCAAAAAATCCATGAATTCTGAAGACAGTTGTATATGAAATCCTATGAAGAAAAAGTCTGTGTGTTTAAAAAGCTTGCTTATTTTACTTAAAAAAGAAACAAAAAGCATGTTCTCAAAAGCAACATTCAATGTAAAAATTACCTATGAAGCATGTTTGCATCATCTGTGCTGCATAGGGCTCTTGACTATTTGTCAGTGTAAGCTGAGGCAAGACTAATTGCAGAAGGCATAGAAACCCTCCCCCCAACACACACACAGGCAGATTGTGGGGAGTGGTTGGGAGGGATTGAGATGTGAGGAGATGCAGTTAAACCCCAAACAAAACAAACCTAAGAACCTTCACCCTTGCTTTTTGCAAATTTTCCTTTTGATACTGAACTCAGTTGACTAGCTGCGGTGAACTGTATGTCTAGAGACTAATCAGTGCCTGCTTCCCAGAGACAGTTCAAACACTTACCAATTGAGTGAAGGATGGGCCACTAATGTAAAGTATATTGAACTGTACACTTATTACTTGAAATACAGAAGGCTGTCCTTATTATATATTGCTTTGGGACTGGAGAGAGTCTCAGCAGTTAAGAGCGTGGTAGTGCACGCCTTTAGTCTCAGGCAGAGGCAGGCGGATCTCTATGGGTTCAAGGCCAGCCCGACCTACAAAGTGAGTTTCAGGACAGCAAGGGCTGTTACATAGAGAAACCCTGTCTCAAACAAAACAAAAACCGAACAAAAAGCAAACATGTACTGCTCTTGCAGAGTTCAGTTACCAACACCTACCTGTAACTCCACTTCCAGGGAATCTGACATCCTCTGCTGGTTGGAATGAGAATGACCCCCACAGGCCCATATATTTGCGTGTTTAGTCCCCAGTTGGTGAACTGTTTGAAAAGATTATGGCCTTGTTGAGAGTTCTGTCAATGGTTTCAAAAGCCTACACCATGTCCAGTTTCTTTCTCTTTGTTGTTTTTGGATCAGGATATACATTCTCAGCTATTTCTCCAGCACCATGCCTGCCTGCATACTACCACACACCCCAGAATGATAATGAACTGACCCTCTGAAAGTATAAACAAGCCCCAATTAAATTTAAAGATATAAGGCTGGATGTGGTGGTGCATACCTTTGATCCCAGCAGTTGAGAGGCAGAAGCAAATGGATCTCTTTGAGTTTGAGGCCAATCAAAATAGAGAGTTTCAGTCTAGCTGGGGCTGCACAGTGAGACCTTATTTCTAAAAAAGACAGCAAAGTTCTAATAGCTTAATTCTAAATCTCATATAGAAGCTTGGTGTTTGGAAGGATTTGAAAATCTATTCAAGACATGATTAGAAGCATATTTAATTAGATGGTTTTATATTTTCCATTTGTTAATTTTCACATTACAGAGATTCAAATTCAATTTTCCCCATTTTCAAATGAATTGTAAAAATTGTATCTTCCCTAAAATTCCTTGGTCCCCTTGGCTTTCAGGCATGATAGGTAGCCCTCAGACCTCTTCAGAAAATAAAAATCCATTGTATACATGTGTGAAATTTTCAAAGAATAAATATACATTTAAAAAATGTATTTTCCCCCAAACATCAAGATGTATTTTGGGGCTGGAGAGATGGTTCAGTGGGTAAGAAGAATACTTGCCACACAGCATGAAAACCAGTGACATGCACATGAAAAGCTGGTTGTGGTCATCATTTCATGTCTGGAGCCCCAATGCTGGTAGGGGTAGGTACATGAGGTTCAGTGGGCCTGTTGGCTGCCAGGCTGTCTTCAGGTTCAAGGAGAGACCCCTGACCCAACAGAGCAGGACACACAAATTCCTCTGGCTTCCATGTGGGTGCACCTACATCCACATATGTGTACACATACACTCCCATACACAAAAATAATAAAAGTAAAAATTTTTACATGACTTGTATTGAAAAATATTGCTGAACTGGTTAGTGTTTATAATACTAGTTGATGAAATCTAGTCCACTGCCCTGACATCTAAGTGATTTACTATTGTCTGTTTGTGTGACAATAGTGCCACCTTCTGGTATTGGTTGCTACAATCTTTTTTATTTCACCCAACAGAAAATGAGAGCTGTGGCAGCATAGGATAACTGAAATTGATAGAAATTTGAAATCACCTTCCCTAAATGATTGTCATTAAACTTTTTAGTAGATAACTGTAGCTTCACATATATAAGAAATAATATAGAGAAGCTGGGCATGTCCACAGTGGGATGCCATCTCATAAAACAATAGAATAGGGCTGGAGAGATGACTCAGAGGTTAAGAGCACTGACTGCTCTTCTGAAGGTACTGGGTTCAATTCCTAGCACCCACATGGTGGCTCACAGCTATCTATGATGAGACCCAATGCCCTCTTCTGGTGTGCAGACAAAATGTAGACCAAACACAGTATGCACAATCAATAAATAAAACAGTAGAATACAGGATTATCTTTGTATGCCCTTTACTCAGTTTCCCCCAATTATCTCTTATAAAGTTACAGTACAGTACTAGAACCATGATCTAGTCCAGAAACACAACAGTCCCATCACTGTGGGGATCGCTTGGCCTAGTAGAATCATAGCCATCTGCTTGGACCAAACTCTTTGAATTCCTTAAAGGCACATTAGGGTTTAAAACGGTCTTCAGGTGCTGAAGTTTGCCCCTTAGTCCCTTTGGTATTTTGCTGCGTGTGTAGGAGTCTTGAGAACTGCCCTTCATATCTCCTGATTAGTAAGTGATGGAATTTTCAGCTTGTTATCAGACAGCTATTTCACATGACAGATGTCTGCATTCTTTTCAGCTAACTTGCAGAATAATAGGGAAATACCTTGTTGGTAACCACAGTGCAAAAGTTCAAACTAAGTTTTTAAAACATATATTTTTAAATATTTATTTCTGTGGGCGTGAGCATGTGAGTGGAGGTCAGAGGACAACATTTGGGAGTCCTGGGTACTGATCTCAGGCCTAGTGTTAGGCACCGCCTTGATGGCTCATCAGGCTTTGGATGTAGCTGTAGAGCGTGAATATAAAGAATCATTTTATATATGTGACTGGTGGATGTTTTTCTCCTTTTGATCACTTGGAGTTAAAGTCAGATTCTTGCCTTCCATGTACTGTAGACCTAGGATAAGAAGCACTGTATCAGAGAGGACTTCTGGAAAGCCTTAGAAGAACAAGGTGCTTCCAGGAACCTTCTGAATTACATGACAAGGAATGCACAAATGTTGATTTGCAATCTCCATGGTCCAAATAGGGATAGAGAATTTAAATCATTCTCTTCATGGTTCAAGGACCTTTCTCTCTTCCAAGATATGACTCACAAATCTCTCCTTGCCCTAGTTTTCTTCAGGGAAAAGGTAAGAAAGGGAGGAAATGTGGGAGAATGTCCATGACTCAGGAACTTGCCCAGTTAAGTCCTCCCACCTGCTACTCACCCTCTTCATTTCCTTTCCTGATAAAACACCCTAATAAAAGTGGCATAAGGGAAAGAAGGCTTATTGGGCTCACATTTCCCGGTTGCAGTCTGTCACTTCCGGAAGGTCCAGGTAGCAGGAACTTGAAGCAACAGGTCACATCACGTCCACAGTCAAGAGCACAGAACAGTGAATTAGTGTATCCATTCTACAATCTAGCATGCCCTTCCCAGGGAATGGCACCACCCGTGGTGGGCAGATCTTCCCATCTCAGCATAGTCAAAACAATCTGCGTGAGCAAGCCCACATTAGATGCCAACCTGATGTAGACAGTCTCTCATTGTGACCCCTTCCCAGGTGATTTTACGTTGTGCCCAGTTGACAGTCCAAGTTAACCACCACCCTGTCATTTCCAAATGGGAGCCTTTGGTCCCAGGGACATCTGTGCGTGGTGACCATCATATATATATATATCTAGCTTATAGTTTGGCCTCCTACTGTCCCTTATCTTTTCTTCTCACCTTTTCATTTGCCTGCTTATAATTTGAAGGAGAGAGGTTTTCCAGTGGATCCTGTATGGCAAGTGAGAGGATGTGAGGCACCAGTCCTAAAGGGGAACAGCCTGTTTCTTGGCTTGAATAACTAGAGGCCTAGAGAAGCTGTGACTGAGGTAGTGGCTCTGCAGGTAGGCAGGCTTGAGGGAGAAGCCCACAGTCTCAGTACTGAACATGGTATGTTTGAGATACTTAACTAGACATCCAAGTAAAAATGGCCAGCAGGCAGTTGGATAAGCAAATTTGGAACTGAGAAAAGTCAGCTTGACAGAAGTTACAGAGTTACTTGGGAAGAGGAACCTCAGCTGAGAAAATGCCTCCATCAGATTGCCTGTATGCAAGAGCAGTGGTTAGTGATTGCTCTAGGGGAAGGTGCAGGTGCTCCTGGGTAGTATAAGAAAGCAGGCTGGACAAGCCATGGGGAGCAAACCAGTAAGCAACACTTCTCCATGGCCTTTGCTTCAGTTCCTGCCTTCACATTCTTATCTTGGCCTCCCTCAGTGGTCTGTGAACAAACCCTTTTCTCCTCAAGTTGTTTTGGTTATGGTATTTATCACACCAATAGAAAGACTAAGACAGAATGCATCACACGTGTGCCTGGTGCCCCAGGAAGGTTGAAGAGGGTGTGTGGTCCCCTGGGCCTGGAGTTACGGTTGTCTGTGTGCTTTGTCTTTAACTGCTGAGCCATCTCTCCAACTCCACAATGTACTATGTTTTTTTAAAATATTTTAGCCAAGCATAGCAGTGCACACCTTTATTTCTAGCACCGGGAGGCAAAGACAGGCGGATCTCCGTGGGTCCCAGGCCAGGAGATCTACGTAGGGAATCCCTGGCTTGGGAGACTATTTCAAAAACCAACCAAACAACACACAATCACAGTCACATCACATTGTCCCTCTGCTGCGTACACCTCTGACAGTATTCCACGGCTTTGTGTCTCATGGCCTTACTTGGTGTCATCATCCTATTTAAGGTGACAGGAGGTCCCCCAGGGAGAGGAGCCATAATTCACTTACTGAACATTGGGTTCTATTCTGATTCTGGAAGCTGTTCCAAGACGGCTTTCATGGAGCCTTAATTGTTAGGGGATTTTTTTGCTGACCTAACACAACTTGGCTCATGATTGATTCTTGTCCTTAAGCTTCAAACTAGGACAAGCCTTAATAAAGACCACACAGTGTCTGCGGTTATGCTCAGCCAGTTTCTTTCCAGCGGCAGGAATAATGTACTTGATTAAAAGTTGCTCAGCACTCAAGGGCTTCTCATGGGCAGGAAATTCTCTTGGGTCCCAGGGAATAAGGAGTAAGAGAGACAGGTATACAAAGGCCAACTCTGTTACAGGGTACACCAAGACCAAGACAGGTATTGAAGGAACATGCTAGGCTATTCTACAGGAAAGGTCTTGGACGGTTGTAACTTAGAGGTTTTACATCAGTTACTTTCCTGTTGCTGGGCAAAAACACTATAACCAAGGCAAACTATAGAAGTTTATTTGGGTTAACGGTTCTGGAGGGGGGAGTCCATCATGACAGGAAGGCATGGCAGCAACAGGCAGGCATGGTGGCAGAAGCAGGAAGCTAAAGGCTCACATCTTCAACTACAAGCAAGCAGAGAGAGAATGGCAGTGGCTTTGAATCTTCAACCCTCACGCCTGTAAGATCCACCCACCACCCCAGCTAACCTTACGACAGAAGTGACATTCATTATAACCAGGATCCTGTCCCCAAATGAGGGGGTGTTGAGGACTAAATAGGACATGGCCACCAAGAGCCCAGAAACTTTGGAGGCCACCTCAGGATTCTATCCACTTTTCCCTTTGCATGTTGGCTCTTCTTGTGTATGTGTCCATTGTTTAAACCTGTGTCTTCCTGGCGGCACTGGATGCATTGTGAGCCCTTTATCCAAGACTTTCCCCCTAGGTTTACCTTTTTTTAAAGTTAGTTTATATGTACGAATCTTTGCCTGCTTGTATGTATGTGTACTACGTGCATGCCTAGTGCCCATGGAATTCAGAAGAGACCATTGTCCCCTGGAACCGGAGTTATAGATGGTTGTGAGCTGCCGTGTAGATGCTGGGATCAGGACCTGGGTCCTGTGGAAAAGCAGCCAGTGCTCTTACTGCTGAGTCATCTCTCTAGACCTGCCCTTTTATTTTTGAGTTGTATATTGTCATTATAATTGCTCTAAAGCCCACTTTTGATAGTTTGTTTCTGTTTGTGATGGGCAGAAATTCTTCATTTTTTATTTTTTCAAGGTTATGATTTTGTGTCCTGTTCACAAAATCTCTTGGTTCCCAGATTGTGCTGTTTTCTTGTGCAGACCCTTTTCACATGGACTCCTCTCTTGTTTCAGCTTTTCCATTTAAACCTCTGATCTTCTTAGAATGAGTGTTTATGTCCTGTTTGGATATGTCCTGTATGCATAGAACTAAAGTTCCCTTTTCCCTACCTGAGTAGCAATTGGTCCAGCACCCTTTATTGAGAAGACCGCCCTATGGAATTGCAGCAAGGCCTTTGGTAAATCAGGTGTCTATAGCCTTGCACGGGTCTGACCTGGGCTCCCTTTTGCTCAGTTGGTTTATGTATCTGTGTGCCAGGACCATACTGCCAGCTTGTGTTGTGAGCATAGGCATCCCCTTCAGAGGAACCCAGGAGCTGTCACCTCAGTGGAGACAGTTGGCTGGCAAGGTGTTTCCTTATGCTAGAGAGCAAACACGGCTACAAGGCACAGGGAAGGTAGAAGTGGATAAGACACATCTAGCTATGGAAAGAGTTGTTCTGAAGCCCCAGAGATTCTGGTGCGTACATGTGTGCCTGAGTGTTTTGTGTGTGCAGGTGCATGTGTGTGCATGTTCCACACACATGAGATCAAACTTTGGGTGTTGCTCCTCAGATGCCAGCCGCCTTTGATGCTTTGGAGCTATTTCTATTTTGAGATAAGCCCTCTTATTAGGCTGGGGCTCTCCCGCTGGCTCTCTGGCCAGGGAGCCCAGGTATTCACCTGTCACTCCCTCCCAGCACTGAGATTACGTGTGCATTCCACTTATGTGCATAAGTTCTTGGTGTTTGAACTCAGGTCCCCATGATCACACCACAAGCAAAATTTCACCAACAGAGCTATCTCCTCAGCCCCTGAAGCTTCTGTTTTTAAGGATTAGAGGGGATGAGGTCATCAAAAGGAGTGTGAATCCAAAACACGTCTCGCTGGAAAATGTTGGCAAGAAGCTGCCCATCTCCTCAGGAGCAGTCGTGAGAATACTAAAGTTCGGAAGGCGCCTGTGGCCATCTTCTGGCGCTGGGCACAGGGTGTCCCCTCGGCTGAGTGAGTGGCCAATTCAGAGAGCAGAGGTAGGTGGAGGGAGGGGGTTGAGCAGAGGGAGAAGGTGGGTGCAGTGCTAGCTAAGAGTCCAGCAGGCTGGGTCTGCGGTGCTGGGGGAAGAAGCGGAGGGCAGAAGCAGAGCTCTGAGCCAGGTGGGGCCTCCAAAGGGAGGAGCTGTCTAGGGCCAGCTCCTGTGGGCATGGAGAGGAAAGCTTGCTTGCTTGACCTTTCCTTCCTGGTCATCTTATTGGTAACCTCCTCTAGTGTTAATGGTGAGTGTAGAAAATTGAAAGCAGAGAACACCACCCATCATCCCTCTCATCCAAGGGGCACACCTTTGCTCCCATAAAACCTCCCAGATTTGGGTCTGAGGACAACTTTGTCAAACCGTTGGAGCAGCAGCACCACACTTGCTTCATCTCCTGCATCTTGCCTAGTGGATCAGCAAGGCTCACCCTAGGAATGCGGTTTCCCTTTGAACCTCGAACCAGAAAAGTTCAGCCATTAGGGAGGGGTTCTTGACTTTCCTCTGAGTGACCCAAGTGTCTGGGCTGGGTCTTCCTGAGGTGTAGGGTGTAGGTTTTCTCCCCCTTTCTTCCCAAGCTGTAGATCTTCCTGAAAGGAAGGGGCCATGGCTCCCAGGGTCCTGGTTTCTCAAGCTGGCAACTACTCCTTTTGAAGGAATGAAGAGCGAATTTGAATTTCCTAACTGGTGCCAGGTTGCAGGACCAGGCAAGATCATCCAGACATGGCAGCCAGGCAGGGAAGAACACAAATGCCACAAGACACGGCCTTAGGGCTCTCCGGGAGGATGGAGAAGGCAGGGTGGCAGCTGGCCAAGTGGAAAAGTACCTCAGCCGTGAATCACTGGGGACAATGCTCTGCCGGTGCCATGTCCTTACCCATCTGGCACGCATACGGCTTTTAGCTGAGAGTCACATCAAAAGATGGAATTAAGTTTGAGGCAAGACACTAAGTGAAAGTCAAGGTGAGAATGTGCTGAACCTGGTTGGGGCTACAAACATCTGTTCACAGGACAACCTCAGGCCGGAGCCTGCTGTATGACCAGCAGTGCAGACACATCGGGCAAGTCAACTTCCGTGTTGGGGGAGGGCAATGCAGTCACCATCTGGACACAGACTGACTGAGTAAAAACGAGTGCTAATGTAAAACACCAAGTGTTTTAGACCTCTAAGGTCATTACCCTGGTTAAAGAATAACAGGGAAAGAGGATGGCTCAGTGGGTAAGAGTACCTGCTCTGTAAGCATGAGGATCTAAGTTCAAATCCACAGCATACATGTCCAAAAAAATCCTGGGTGTGTCTGGGTATTCCTGGCAATATGAAACAGAGATGGGTAGTTTCTGGGAGTTTTGCTGGCTGGCCAACCTAGCCCAACTGAGGAATTCCAGATCAGTGAGAGACTGCTGTCTCAAGGCAACAACGCAGATAGCACCAAAGGAGGATTTCCCACTCGGGCTTCTGCGTGCACATGTACCCACATGGGCATGTGTACTCTTACATACACATGTATGTATCAAATATGTACACATACAGAATAAGTGAGTGACTGAAATACATATGTGTCTGTTACCCACATGGTGTCAGTACATAGAATGGCCTCTCTGTGGCTCAGCATCGCTGTGTAGAGTTGGTTGGGTCTTCGGAAACATGGGATGCTCAGTCCCTGCCCCAGCTGTTTCTAACAGCTACATTGACAGGCAATTTAAACAGCGTGCAGTTTGCCCATTGAAGTTGTCCAGTTTGGTGTGTTTAGTATATTCAGACACACACAACCACCACGATGACTTGTTTTTAGTATTATTTTTGAGTTTTTGAAACTGACCTCAAACTTGACAGGTATCAGAGGATGATACTCCTTGATACTCCTGCAAGCATCTCCCAAATGCTGAGATTACAGCCCACCATGTCTGGCAGTCCTCACAATCTTATATCTCTTTCGACCAGGTGGTCGTGGCAACACCTTTCATCCCAGCACTCATGAGACAGGCAGGCAAATCTCTGTGCATTTGAGGCTAACCTGGTCTACAGAGTAAGCTCTAGAACAGCCAGGGCTGCACAGAGGAAACCTGTCTCAAAAAATAAAAAGAAAAAAGAAAAAGAAAGGAAAGAAGGAAGAAAGAAAAACATTTCCTGTTTTTTGTTTTTTCCTTTTAAGATGGTCTCATTATATAAATCTGGCTGGCTTGAAACTCACTAGGTAGAGTAGGCTGGCCTCAAACTCACAGAGAACTGCCTGCCTCTACTTCCCAGTACTGGCATTAAAAATGTGTGCCACCACACCCAACTTTGAAACATTTTCTCTGTCTGTAAAAGCAGCCTCAAACTGTGAGCATTTTTTTCTCCTCACCCCCAAGGAACCATTAAGCCCTTTGTCTCTACTTTTCTCTGCTCTGTGTGTTTCTTAGGAAAGGAATCATACAGTGTGTTCTTTTGTGTCTGATTTCTTTTATTCAACACAGGTTTTATGTTGTAGCATGGCTCAGACCTTCATTCTTTTTATTCCACTGTGGATATGCCATGTTTTGTTTACTTGATCAGTAGATGTCTGAAGTGCCTCCACTTTCTGACTGTTATGAATGATGTCACTATGGATGGTGACCCCAAGCTTCTGTGTGCACATGTTTTCCTTTTACTTGGCTATATGTATGCTTAGGTATAAAAATCTGGGTCATATGTGAGTTCTTTTCATTGAAGAAGGGCCATCTGTCTTCTGGAGCCATGGCACCATTTACATTCCCCCAATCAGGACTCTGATTTTCCAGACCCTTGCAGCATTGCCGTCTGACTGTCTCATCCTTTCATTTGAAGGTTTCGATTTATCGGCTGCTGATGGTTGCTGTAGCATCTTCTCGTGTGTTGTTGGTGCCCCAGAGTTTTCATTCATTCACTTGGGTCCTTCCCACTCCCCGACACACACACTTTTATGTTTTGGGGACAGCTTTCTCTGTGTAGTCCTGGCTGGCTTGGAACTTGCTTTGTAAATCAGGGTGGGCTCAAATTTAGAGATCTGCCTGCTTATGTTTCCCAAGTGCTGGGATTAAAGGCATATGACACCACACCTGTCTCCTTTTTTGTCCCCTTAAAAGTTTATTCTTTGAAACAGTTTCAGGCCTAAATAGAAGCTTCAAAAACATTACCCCAGTGCAGAATCTCACTGCCTTATGACTTGTCTGTCTGCCTGAAATGTCTATCTGAAACATTTGAAACGGAATGAGTTGCTGGCTGTAGTGGTACATGCCTATATTCTAAAGAGGAGAACTTGGGAGGCAAAGATAGGAGGATTAATTAAAGTTTGAGACTGGCATGATTTACATAATGAATTCTGGGCTAACCAGGGCTACACAGCCTCACTGTTCCATCTCAGACAGACAGACAAACAAATGCCCCAAACAAAAATAAGTTATAGACATGTCTGTATATATATATTTATATATATATGCACACATACATATATACATATACATATATAGGCCCTTTATATCTAAATACTTCAGCATTTATAAAAAAATCTCATAATGAAACTCATGATCTTATAAATTAACATATGTTAATGTCTAAAAATGCTAAACCAAAATTTTCACTTATGATATGATCAAAATGAGAATACCAATCTTGACCAAGTACTATGATCTACCAAACTTAGTCAAGTTTGCCAAATTCCTGTGATATGGGACAGAAGAAAAAAAAATTTAAGGACTATTATATTGCCACTAATCTCATAACCTTTTGATTTTATTTTGACTTTTTAACAGCTTTTCTTAAGGTATAAATATTATCTCAAATTTTATAAGATTAATTTAAAAATTAATTTCATAAAATTAATTTATAAGATTAATTTTAAAATTAATATATTTTAACATTTTTGTCATGGTGTTAATAGTCATATAGAGTACTAACTAATTCTAGAAAAAGGCTTCTTCTATCTTCCTGTACATGATTTTGGGTTTCAGTCCCTATCAGTTTTCTGCAGTGAACCATGACCATGCCTAACAGTGACCTTTGAAGTCTCCAAAATGAGGACCCCACAAGGATGTTTCCTCCAGGACTATGATAACACCACTAAGCTGAAAAACACCACCTAAAGATTGGCTTTGGACTACAAACTGCTCAGAACAATTTCGAGGTGGCTGAGATGTCCCAGCCTCACAGACTACTCTAGCCAGGACTTGAGACAAG
>JAQHUG010000016.1:3331692-3343099 GCA_028555095.1 Dicrostonyx torquatus | reverse complement strand
TGCTGAGCCATCTCTCCAGCCCTCTTATACTTATCTTGAACTATATCACTATATTAGTCACTTTTATTATTGTTGTGACATATTTGATAGAAGCAGTTTAAAGAAGGACAGGTTTATTTTGGCTCCCTGTTCAAGGGCACAGTCAGTCTGTCATGGTGGGAAGTGACTCTCAGCATGACAGCAGGGTTGTGGCCGGTGGGGTCACCTTGTACCCACAGTCAGGAAGCAGAGAGACGAATGCTGGTGTTCAGCTCACTCTCTCCTTATTCTGTAGCCTGGGACCTCAGATCACGGAATGGTATTCCACCCCCACCCCTATTCCTCACCCCATCCCTACCCCATCACTGCACCTGCTCATGGTGGGTCTTCTCACTTCCACTGACCATCTTTGGAAATGACCTCATAGACACTTCCAGACGTTTGTCTCCTGGGTAACCTGTAGAATTGAAAATCAACATTAACCATCAAGTCATGGAGTGCTATAGCCCACAGTCAGTCACCTGACTATGCTGTGAACGCTAGACCCAATCCTCCTAGCTAACTGTTTCAGCACCCATTTTCTCCATCCCTTTTCTCTCCTCTTCCCAGCCTCCAAAGGCCATGGTCGTACTGTGTTTCCAACCCCGTAGTGCCCTGATCTCCCAGCCCCCACCAGACACCCACCATCACCCTGCACTTGGTTTCTTATGCTCCCTCTGCCATGCGACAGGCACTGGCTTTTTGAAACTTATAGGGCCAACTCAAGTGGCAACTTTCATTTATGTTAATTTAAACTTGGATAAAAATGAAAACCCAGTTTTTCGTTTGCCCCAGCCACTCATCAGCTACCTAGCTGTCACACTTGGGCAGCGCACACTGAGAACGTTTCCACTGTGGCAGGGAATGCTAGACTTTGAACTCCTGGGGGCTGAGCTCAGTCCCTCAATGCTACATACAGAGTTCTGCTGAGGGCCTGCCTGCTATCCTGCCACGTGGCCCGTGCTGAAGAGATTTCTCTTACAGTGAACTAAACTAAACGATATGGGGTTGCCGCGAGGAAGATGGGCAGAGTGCATCAGTGTGACCTTCCCATGCTGGACTGTTGAGGGAGGGGTATGCTCAAGAGAATGGGAGCCTAAACCAGTTCAGAAGGAGTTCCATCTGGTGGCAGGCTTCTGTTACTACTACATGGATGTGTCAATAAGGCTGCCTGCAGCTCTGGGATTAGTGGGCAGCCTGACTCAAGGGGCAGTTTGGTGACAGCCAGGACACTGGAAAGGAGATGGAGAAGCTTGGACTTGATCTTGCTGAGACTAACAGGGGGTGGAGTGCAAAGAGCCCAGGAAGAGTCAAAATCACCAATAAGTTCCTTTGATCTGGGGCCGTTTGAAGCACAGGCATCCCAGTTCCCAGCCATTCTGGGTGCTTTGCACACGTGAGTGAACCCACACACCACGCGGATGACAGATCTTTCCCCTGCTGCACAGTGGCCATAGCTTCTGGGGTCAACTCAGCCTCTTTTGCTGAGTAAGGCTTTGGCAGCTGCGGTGTCTCCTCATTCATTATTCATGAATAGATCAACTGTTCCGAACTGAAGCTTCTATGTAAGAAACTGGGGTTGAGAAAGAGTGGCAGGGAACTTGCCTGTTTGGCGGCCAAGCTGCCCTCTTCACTCTGGAAAACACTTCTCTAGGAAACGGTGCCAAAACCTGATGGAAGAGAAACGAGTTTGCATGATGTGTCAAAAAAGTGTACTAAAAGGAAAACGAAACAGTGTCTATAAGTGGCTGCAGAGGGGAAGACTCTAGAAGAGGGAAAGCATGAAGCATTATGGTCAGGGTCACCACAACATGAGAAACTGCTGAAGCGTCAGGAAGGGTGAGAGCGTCTGCTCCAGTGAGACGCTGGGAAGGATTTATTGGGACCTGCTCTGGTTTGGATAAGATTTTTTTTTTTTTTCTGAGACAGGATTTCTCTGGGTAGCCCTAGATGTCCTGAAATTCTCTCTGTAGACCAGGCTGGCCTTGAACTCAGAAATTTGCCTGTCTTTGCCTCCTGAGTGCTGGGATTAAAGGCGTGCACTGCCCGGCTCAGAGGGCAACATTTAGTAATCATTTCTAACCTTCCACCTTTTGGGTTCCAAGGACTGAAGTCAGATCATCAGGCTTGGTGACAGAAACCTTTATGGTGAGCTATCTTACTGTCCCCACATTGTGTTTTGATTGAAGTGGAGGCCGGGAGGTGGGACTGGCAGGCACATATAAGATTGGAAGGTTTCTTAGTTCCTTGCTCCGAATTCATGGCATGATTGATTCCCTGGGGGAATCACTTAGCCTTTCAACTCTTCATTCTTAGCTGAAAAATAAGGGGGTTCGCCACATCTTTCCTTTTATGCCACCAGCCGACTGGGATGGAACCAAGTTTGCTGATCAGCTTTACAAATATACCCCTTGCCGCCCTCCTTTAGTTTATTACAGTATAGGAAAACACAAGGTCTCCAGCATATCCCCAGAAGAGTGGATCTCGGGTCAAGGACTCCCCTCCTTAGCCCGTCTTTATGTTGTAGATTCGAGGATTCCAGCTAGGACACCGAAGTATTTCTCACGGGAGACTCCTTTCTGCTGTCGGTTGGTGGGAGGGACCCTCTGGGATCTGATGGCAGTTGAGATTTAACATGGGGCGGGATAAGCTTTGAGGGGGGTTGCATTTGGGTTTTAGTTTTTAAAAGTATTTTTTACAACCCAGAAGTAGACTAAGGCGAGATCAGCCTTATTTATCAGTGACTCTTCCTTTCCTCAAGGTCAACAGCACCCCACCAGGTGTGTGTGTGGGGGGGGAGGGGCGAGGAGGCAGCTCAGGAGGGACATGCACAAACCGCTTGATTCTCTGGTTCTCCAAGACAAGATCTAAGTGTTTAGTGTTGGCCAGTAAGTGTGTCAGGCACAGTGACCCCCTTTCAGGATCACAATTGCTCTTCCAGATGATTCTTACATCTCTGTCCCAAAGAAGTGACTGTTATTGAAATCCTCACGTGAGAGCTCAAAGACGGATAGGGACCCGGTTGATCTGCAGGCGCGGGCTGGGCGCTTCTGTGTGGTAAAGACACGTTCCCTGACTACTCAAGGTGAAAAAAAAAAAAAAAAAAAAAAAAACAAACCGTACCAAGCCATGAAGCCTCTTGCACGCTCCCGGCAAGCCTTCCAGGTACCAGCCCCATATACCCTGGCGTGCGCTGCCACGCACACCACCGAAAACAACTTTTAAAATAAAAGAAGCGCCAGGAAGGTTTGTGCGGCAATTGCCTCTGCTTTTCGCTTTTCTCGTTTGAAACTAGGTCTGGGCGCTGGGTTTCTGCCAGTCCTGCCCACGCTGCCTTTCCACGGCAGGGTCAGATTGATTCGCATCCACATCTCCCCATGCTGGGCACTGGTCCATTCCAGTTGTGGCTGAGATCTATGTGATCGCCCTCCGCGCTGCACGACCTACAAGAACTTTCCCAGGCGATCGCGGGGGGCTGAGCAGGCTTCTCTTTGTTGAGTATTACTTTGGTTTTAAGGTCGTCAACCTCAGAAGAAAAAGAAGCCTAGATTGGGAAACTGAGCCTGGACGGAGGGCGGAGTCGCGCGCTGCCCCGCCTCGTCCCCCGCGGGCGGTCCCCAGTCGGCCCCCCTCCCGGGAGCCGTGCCCGTCCCCCTGGCTCCTCGTCACCGCCGCTAGGCCAATGGGCTGGGCCGCACGGCCGCGCGTACTCACACCCGCTGTCCCCAAGACCCCGACACGCCGTCCTCAGCGCGATTCTTCGGCTCTCGTCCGGTCCACAGCCGTCGGAGTCGCCATGCAGTCCTCACGCACCGCGCTCTTTTCTCTGTTGCTGCTGCTGCTGGCGGCGCCCTCCTTGGCGCTGCCGTCCGGGATCGGCCGCTCGGCCTCAGCTACCACTGTGTGCCCGGAGCGCTGCGATCCCACACGCTGCGCCCCACCGCCCACGGACTGTGAGGGAGGCCGAGTCCGGGACGCGTGCGGCTGCTGCGAGGTGTGCGGCGCGACTGAGGGCGCAGCATGCGGCCTGCAGGAGGGTCCCTGCGGCGAGGGGCTGCAGTGCGTGGTGCCCTTCGGGGTGCCCGCCTCGGCCACAGTACGACGGCGCTCTCAGGCCGGCCTGTGCGTGTGTGCCAGCAGCGAGCCGGTGTGCGGCAGCGACGCCAAGACCTACACCAACTTGTGCCAGCTGCGCGCCGCCAGCCGCCGCTCCGAGAAGCTTCGCCAGCCTCCGGTCATCGTCCTGCAGCGCGGCGCCTGCGGCCAAGGTACCCGCCCCACCCTGCACTGCACTCCTGGGTGGTTCCCCACCCTCACCATCCCAGCCCAACCTGTCCAGATGTAGGGACAGCAAAGAACTGTGTGGTGTTCCGGGCATCCAGTCAGTGGGGGAGAGGAACGAGACCCGGGGTGGCTGTGTTTCGTGGGCTCCCTCGGATCCAGTTTTTGAGCCTGGCATAGGGTCGTTCCGCGCAACACTGAGCAGGTGCTTTGCGCACTTTGGTCCCGCAACCCCTCTCCAGGGTGACCCCGCATGCTGTTGGGGAGAGTCACTTAGTTCCAGGATCTTGGTATATTAATACACATGGCCTTGGGGACCACAAGAACTCCTGTCTGTCACTTTCCCTCCCTTCTCCCTTTCTGCTGCCCGCTTTCTTCTTGGAATTAGCCAGGCAGTATTTTTCTTGTAGTTCCTCAGTGAAAACTTTCACTTTGGAGATGTGGAAAGAGGGAACAGCGCTGCCCAAATCAGCCTGCACTTTCCTAAGCAAAAACCGGTTTGGTACCGCGGTCCTCTTGCTTCCATTGATTTGAGTTAACTTTCCAAAAAAATCAAAAACAAAAAAAGAAGCCCCCCCACCCCAACTCATCCTTTGGTTCTTTTGAATGAGCTCAAACAGGTACTGGACCACAGAATTTGCCAAGGTAGAGGAGAGGCCCGCTAGGGATGAGGAAAAATGCCCCCTCATCCCCTCCTTATGTAACAACAAGATGTGGAGTGACAGGGAGCTGGTGATGGGGTGAAGGAGGGTGAGAAAGTGCCCAGCTCCCTGCTGGACCTTCCAGAGAAATGCAAGGTTAAATGCAGAGATACCCTGTGGAAAAACAGTAAGCCCAGACTGGCCACTCAAGCGTGTGGCTTCAGTTACAGGGCTCCTGCCCAAACTTAGCACCTCCCTCTGGACATGTGGTGGGAGGATAGGAAAGCGCAGGACAGAGGGATTGATCTAGATTTTTCTTTATAGGAATATGGTGCATATGACCACTTTGGATTTGGCAAAGTTTAACTCATGTGAACAGGAAGGTATTAGCATGGTGTAGAAAGAGATGGACCGTTGTTTGTAGTCTTACCACCAGACTCACCCTCAGCCCCAGGAAACTCAGCCTCATTAGAAAGAGGAAAGTTTTTCCAGGGAGGACTGATCCAGAGGGTTTCCTAATGGGCACGATGAGGATGCATGCCCACTGAGCCCCAGCCCGTGTGACAGGTGAGTTACCCTTCCACGCTTATTTGGTCTCAGCCTCTGGAGGAGGAAGCTTCTGTCTTCATTAGTGTCTTACACAAAGTGGAACTGAGGTTGACTAACTTGTCCAAGGTCGCTCAGCTGGAACCTGAACCCAGCAGCTTCATTCACATCAGGCCAGAGCTTGACCCCCAGGCTGGATGGAGGCAAGGGGCTTCCAGTGGGCTGGAATGGCCGTCTCACCCTGGGCAGAAGTGGGCACAGTGCCGGTGCTGAGTGGACTCTTCTTTGAAGCCGAGAATAGACTAGTGTTGCCGGAGACAAGTAGAGATGTCCAGAAGTAACCCGCAGTAGGCGCTCAGAGTCCCCTGGGGAGGAAGGTGTGTCACATAGGCTGACCTTCTTGACTAGTTCTCTGATAGGCGCTTCTCAGAAGAGGGCCATTGTAGCTAGCACTAACCGAGAGGAGGATTGCAGAAGGCAGGGAGTCTGGGCCGCTTCTGCACGAATCTGAGTGTGGGGCGGTGATGTCTAAGAAGCACATTTTGGTGAAGAACGAAGCAGCTGTTACTGTTTGTGGCTTCACTTCATGGAGCCTGAGTTCCTGACACCATGTGGAGCTGAGTCAGCTAAGGCCTGGACTTAGCAGAGACCAAATGCTTGGCTGGTTGAACTGTCGTGGGGAGACAGGCCATTTGTTGGCCCAGGGCCCCAGGGGCCCCTCTGTGTGGAGACAGCCAGGGAAGAAGAGCTGGAGTTAGCCATCCTTCCTACATTTGTAAGTACTTGTTGCTCTGTATTGTGTCTAACATAATATGTCTGCTTACCTGGTACTTAGGCACCGATAGCTATGTGGGTGGGTGGACAAAAAGATGGGAGATGCTTGGCACACTCAGTGGACCCATAGCTTTGCTTTGTCCTTACTTCCCATCTGAGGCTGTGTCCTGAGGCAGCTCCCAGACCCTGGGAGTCAGCTCCCTTCCCTCAGCCTCACCCTGCCCCAGCTTTCAGCAGCTGATGCCCAGGGCAGCTAGCTCACTTGATATCTGTGTACTCCAGTGGGAAGGGCAGATAGGTGGGAGTCCTGTTGCAGCTGGGTGGACACAGGCCTTTTTGGAGAAGTACCATTGAGTAGAAGATGAGGGGAAGCGCTGTGAGAACACACTGAGTTCAGAGAGGTTCTGAGGCAGAGTCTAGGCAGACAGCTCAGGAGACAAGTGGGAATGTGGTGGGAGGAGAGGTCCCAGGCATTGCATCGGGAGTCACGGTAGCCCTTTGGATGGAGAAAATGCCATCACACCAAATGAAACTTTGTTGTTGTTGTTGTTGTTTGGTTTTGGTTTTTCGAGACAGGGTTTCTCTGTGTAGCTTTGCAGTCTGTCCTGGAACTCACTCTGTGGACCAGGCTGGCCTCTAACTCACAGAGATCCTCCTGCCTGTCTCCTGCGTGCTGGGTTTAAAGATGTGTGCCACCAATGCCTGTCAAAAAAAAAAAAAGAAAGTTTTGACTGTAAGTCGGTTAATGAAAACATCAGAGACCATCTCTTGTTTTGGAAATAGAGATGAATTATCAGTGCTGCAGGGCTTGGCTGAGAAGTAGACAGGTATCCAGAGGACTGGGGTTTGTTACTACTGACCGGGAGAGTGCAAAAAGGAAGTGAGAATAAATGGTGGGTGTGCTGGTTCACGTCTGTGTTTCCAGCAAGAATTCCAAGAGTTCAAAGCCAGTTTTGGCCAACAGACCCGCTGTCAAATTAAAATAAAGTTTTGATCAATATAGCGTACCAGCAACAAGGTGCCATATGGTTCATACTTCTGCACCAAGCATCTATTTACCAAGACTTTGGTCTTCACAGTGCTGGTGTTGTAATTCTCCTGGTACGGCTGACCATCACACAGTAGCACCTTGAGCCCATGCGTGGATCCAGAGCCCACTCATAACCACCACTTTGTGCTGTTGACACAGCAACGGAGATTATAAACCAGATCCAGCTGAGTAGCAGCTAATAGCTGAAATAAACAATACTCCAGATGGCCATGGCGTTGGATGATGAGGGACGGATATCTCTTTCAATGGGCACAAGAGTCAGGGCAAGGTTGCCTTCAGTTACTGGCCAAGGAGAAGCATAGGTTAGAAGGGGTTGTATAGAGATGAATCTCCAAGCCAGAGTTCCAGACTCTAAACTGTTCTTGAGCAGGAAGAGGACATTCCAAAAGACCAACCATGGTGTGAGGTGCTGCAGATGTCTGTTAAAAAGCCAGGAAAAAGGCTCCCCAGATAGGAGGAACCTAGTCCATCCATTTCTCCTGCTGTACACTCCAGGAAAGTCCACCCTACCCTAGACATCCCAAAGGGACAGGCATAGGTGTTTCCAAGCCTCAGGTGGGGGCAGAGAAGGACTGGAGGTTTTCAGAAGCTCCCACTTCTGGCCTCACCCCAGAGCCTCTGAAGGCAGAGGCCACAGAACAGAACTCTTGGAGGCATGAATTATTTGTAAAACTGACTTTATTTAGCTGGCTCTTCTCTGTGAACCTTGAGCATGTTGTCACTGTGAGCTTTAGTGCCTGGCCTTGCTGGACAGTGGAGATACAAAAAATACCACTAAGTCCCTGCCTGAGGACTCACAGTTAACACAGTGGGGGTAAAGACAGTTGGTCATTACCAGAGGCTGTTTTCCCTTTGTCTAGTGCAAGTACACCAGAATAATTTCTGCTATTGGCAGTTGGATGTACCTTTTGTTTCTTAAGAGAATATGTGTACAGGGTGGGGACCAGGCTTCATCTTAGGACAGGGTTGGTAGAAAGAGTGAGCGGGATTCTGTCATCTTAAACCATCTTCCTAGCCTTTGTACGGCTTTCCCGTGGCCTGGTGCCTTCCCTCATTGCTCCGACGGTTTGCTAAAGTGTTAAATAGTAAGGCTTGATAAAATTAGTAAGTTAACAGGATCAAAAGCCAGGCATTTGGTTTACTTTATCCCATCCCAGGGAGCAATAAATAGATTGCTTTGGAACTTAACCACGATTGGTCAGGGATGGTGAGGCTGTGAGCTAGCTGGCCGGATGCCTCAGTACGGCCGAATTCTGAGTTGGTTTGGAGGTGGGGCATGCTGGACAAATTTTGTGCCTTGGATTCAGACGTCAGGCTTTTCATGAGCTTATGTTTCTTATGGACAAATAGCTCTGGTCCCACATGCTGTGAGGGAGCAGTCACGCTTGGCAGTGCTTTGAGGAAGCCTTGAGTACTGACCCCTGGCTCTGGCCTGTGTGGGGCCAGACCTGACCAGAACCGGTTCCTCTGTCTCTCAGGGCTGCAGCCATGAAGGGCTTGGATCTGTGCTTCTGAGGTCCCTTTTAGCTAGAATGGCCTACAGGTCTTATAAGGAAACTGATCTGTGAAGAGATTATGGTCCTGCGTCTGTGTCAAAGGCTTGGATGCCCTAAAAGATGCTTCTTGTTTTCCTTAAATTACGATGGGAAAAGCCAAGGTTGGCACTGAATGGTTGCCCCCACCCTGTGTTTAGCCGCCTTCGCGTCAGCTGTCTGCCAGCTTATGAATGTTTCTGGGAGACAACGAGAATTACATGCCCACTCCCAAGGTCCAATGCCAGCGAGTCTGGTAATTCATTCTTTACTCCTTCCCTGTGACTTTGAGCCCTGCCTCCTGTTCCTTCAGGTTGAGATCCCCCACTGAACTATTTCTTTTGCTTTTATACTTTCTCTGCCATTCGAAAAGGAAAGAAAAATGCTTCCAACAGAGAAACCAGGGAGGGTAGTCCATATTCCCTGAAGGCTCTCAGAAATGGCTGGAAAGTTGGTGTGATTCAGTCCTGTTAAATGACGGGCGTCTGGAACCACAGGGGAACATTAGCCAAGACAACATGCTTCAGAGACAGACATAACTGGTAGTGAAGAAGAATGGGTATGGTGCTAGAGGGTGCAGGGTTCAGCTTTCAGAAGCGGTAGTGTAAATTCTAACCTCATTCAATGCATTTACTGAACAGCTACTGTGTATGCAGAAGTATACAAAATAGAGGGAATGAGGGGCTGGAGAGATGGCTCAGAGGTTAAGAGCACTTGCTACTCTTCCAGAGGTCCTGAGTTCAGTTCCTAGCAACCACATGGTGGCTCACAACCATCTGTAATGAGATCTGGTGCTCTCTTCTGGCCTGCAGGCACACATGCAGGCAGAACACTGTATACATAATACACAAATGAATAAAGGGAATGAAAGGTCAGGTTGGCTGGCCTTTCTTATCGAGGTGAGATGTTTGACTCTGGGCTAGGCTTCTTTTTGAGCTTCTCTTTCTGGATGTGTGACTGGTGCCCTCACCAGTAAAACACTGGTAGAAATAAGATTGTTTGCCCACCCCTCTTGGAGCTGTTAGCACAGAAGACCATCATTTCATCAAGTGTTGAGCACCATCTGTTGCCCTTCTAGCCAGAACCCTGTCCTGTCAGACAACCACTGACATCATTGCCAAAGCTCTAATGAGGTAGTCAGCTCAGAGGTAAAGTTTAGAATCTCTTTGTCCCATGGACACTTTGGGTTGGTGAGTGGGTGGGTTAGAAAGGATGTACAGAGAAGGGGTGATGGGAATATGTGTCCCGAGGCTGACAAGGGAGTTTCCTAGATTGGAAAGATTCTCAGGGCTGAGAGAGTCAAGTGCCACTTTCCCATACCCAGCGATGGTCCCAGTTACTCATTACCTAACCATTGTCTTCTGAGAAGTATGCAACTTCCTTTGAATTAAGGGATGCATGTGTGGGACACCTGGGAGTGTGTGTGTGTGTGTGTGTGCGTGTGCATGTAGAGACCAGAGGTCCATTCTCAATCACACTCCACCTTGTATTTCAAGACAGAGTCTCCCACTGAACCTAGAGTTCATAGATTCAGCTAGATTGCCTGGCCAGGGAGCCTCCTAGACCCTCCCCAGCGCTAGGATGGTAGAGGTGTGCCATTGTGCCTGCTTTTTCACATTGGTGCAGGAGATGGAACTGGGACCTCATGCTTGTGCCTCAATTTACTGACCTGGGCATTTCCTCAGTCCTTAAGACATTATCTTTACACACATTATCTTATTTGCCCTTCGTGGAGCTAGTGACCCGCAGGACATGACATTTGATTGACACTCCAGGTCCTTCTTGAATCTGGCCTGCTTTTGTTTTTATGTTCTGGAAATTCCTCATAGGAAAAAATTTGTCATGTCTCAAGAAAAGAGGGAAATAAAAAATAACCCAAACACTTTGGGAGTTTACAAATGCCCTATTATTTTGATTGCTAGAACAATTTGTTGACTTAGCATATTTCATAAATGATCCTGTACAGCATTGCTTGACTGTAAATGCTCCCTAGCCACGGGACCGTCACATCTGCGCACTGAATTCTCTGAGGCCTGGTTGTTGTGGTTGGAATTTCTGATAATTCCCAAATTTGAATAACCCATGTCTTCATGAGTCAGAGCCTTGTGCAATGTTTCAGACCTCAGGAACGTCTTCTCCCCTGGTTGTGCAATAAGCTCTCTAGAAGGAGATGCTAGGCTGCCTGTGCAGTGAGCCGGGTTTGTCTCAGTGTGGATGAGATGTAGAATTCCCTTCCACATAGTCTTGGGCAAGACGCTGATTATCCAGCACTGTGGTGTCTCACATGCCATGACTTGAGCTGAGTTCTCTCTTGGGTGCCTGTACTCAAAGTGGAAGTCCTCGTTCTGTGTGAACAGATGGGCACAGAGTGCTGCCATTTGGGGTTGCCTCAGTAGATGGCGGCCAGCGGATACTGGGAGGGAGGACTCATGTGGCAGTTATGGTTGGTTTTTCCACACCACACACGGTGAGCAGCTGCCTGGAAGTGGAGATTATATTCTTGGGTCAGGATGGGAGAAATGTCACCAAACCACAGTGACCTGAAAAGTTACCACCACTGTTCT
>JAQHUG010000016.1:3311867-3331407 GCA_028555095.1 Dicrostonyx torquatus | reverse complement strand
ACTAGCTCTTGTAGACCAGGCTGGTCTCAAAGTCACAAAGATCCGCCTGTCTCTGCCTCCTGAGTGCTGGGATTAAAGGCATGCACCACCACCGCCTGGCCACCACCACTGTTCTAATTGTGTAACAGGCATTGTCTTATTCCTTCATGGACACCCAGGAAGAAAGTAGCATCAAACCCTGCTATCTAATGGAAGAAACAGAAGAGGCTCCAAGAGGTTTCATTCACCCAGGGCCACCCAGGAAGGAGGAGAGAGCTGAGATTTGAACTTGGCTCTGTTTCACTATCAAACTGTTTGGGGGAACTTCCTTGACTCAAGTGTTGTTTAAAAGCATGCTGATTAATCTTCAAATATTTGGAGTCTTTTCCAGCCTCTTTCCTTTTATGACTTTCTAGTTCAGTTCCATTGTGGCTTCATGATTTCTGTTCTTTTGAGTTCATTAGAGTGTGTTTTCTGGCCTTGATGCGGTCAGTCTTGGTAGCTGCTCTGCACAGGCTTGAGAAGAGCGTGTGTTCAGCTGTGGTTGGCTGGACTCCCCCAGATATTTCTCCCAGATATCAGTTAGATGGAGTTCATTGGCAGTGCTCCTCAGGTCAACTAGTTGCTGGTTTAGTACCCTGCCGGCAGGGTCTGAAAGGGGTGGATGCTGAAGCTCCCTCAGCTGCAGTCTCTATTCCGGGACTGCATTTTAGAAAACTCCCGAGGCCCCACCCCCCACCCCTGGATGAGTTACTGACTCTGTGTTCTGTTTCCTGACGTGTTGCACAAGGACACAGATATTGCCTGGAGGACGTCAGCAGGCTCCCGTGAGGTCAGATAAACTAGGGAGACAGTGAAAGGGCTTTGTCCACCTGGAATGCAAATGATTGATCCATATTGTTCCAGACTCTTCCAGATCTCCTGCTAGGAAAAACAAAAACAAAAACAAAAACACCAAGGCACTGGAAAAGATGGAAAATTAAGACACATGCTTACTGAGTCTCTTCTGGCCATGGTCATTTTCAGGAAATAACTGAGACTGGATACTTTACAAAGAAAATAGTGTTATTCTGCTCACTTTCCTGGAGGTTCAGGCTTATGCTTGATATCTGGTGGCACCATAATGGTGGGAGTGTGAGATCACAAGACAACGTGGAAGTCAGAGAGTCCAGGCTTATTCTATCATAATGACCCTCTCGTAAAAACTCACCAGGGACCCAGGAGAACTGCCTTAATTCCATCTGAGGACTGGACCCCCAGCCATCCAGTTGCCCTGGCTCTTAAAGGCTCCGTACTACCTCCTAACAGCACTGCACAGGGAACATGCTCCAACCACAGCGGCTCATCATTGCCACCATGGCGACCTGCTGTACTTCCCACTGCACTTCTCTAGTCCCACCACCTCCTCGTTTTTATGTGTCCGTGGCTCTTGTGGGCCAAGACGGAAGACACTGCCTTGTGGAGATACCAAGGGCTGGCCAAAGCCACCAGGTGACTGCAGGGAAGATGCTGCCTTGTGGAGATACCAGAGGCTGGCCAAAGCCACCAGCTGATTGCAGGGAAGATGCTACCTTGTGGAGATACCAGAGGCTGGCCAAAGCCTCCAGGTGACTGCAGGGAAGACGCTGCCTTGTGGAGATACCAGAGGCTGGCCAAAGCCTCCAGGTGACTGCAGGGAAGACGCTGCCTTGTGGAGATACCAGAGACTGGCCAAAGCCTCCAGGTGACTGCAGAGAAACCAGTCTCCCAGAGCATGCAACCTAGAGCTAAAAGGAGCTATGGACCCTATAGTCCAGCTCTTCACTTTGTAGCTGGGAAAACTGAGACACCTAAAAGGAACTAGATTCTCACAGGCTGGGTTATTAGACTTGCTAGGGTCAGAGCCTGGACCCTGGCAGCCCTAATGACCTAGGTTCTTCTGTGTGTCCTCAGTAGGTCAATTAAAGTCACAGTTAATAGTGGAAAGCAGAAATAAGTTATTCAACGTGGCCACATTGGGAAGAGAGAGACAAAATAGTCCAGTGACCCTTCCTAAGTTTATCTGGGGAGTTCTGACGTGAGGTTAGATTTAAATAGAGGACCAGAGGCAGTATACACAGTCCAGGTCACGGTGTGGTCCCACCCGTCACTGACCCATCCTTGTCTCAGTGCCAGTCTCTCTTGAAGGATGCTCTGACATGTCAGAATTATGTGAAGTTTCTTCCCTGAAGACACATTCCTCCTCCGTCTGGCGCCAGGTTTCCCCCTTTCCCGTCCTCCATTCCTGGGGAAATTCCAATGTTTCAATAGTCTGATAGCCAAAGGTGGGGACAAAAGACTCTCTTTAGAATATCTTCCTGTCTGGGGCTGGAGAGACTGTTCAGTAGTGTGCGCTGCTCTTGCTAAAGACCCAAGTTGGGTTCTGATTACGCTGGGTGGCTCACAGCTGCCTGTAAAGTCGAGTCTGGGTAATCCAGCAGTCTCTCCCGGCCCTCACATGCACAACACACATAATTAAAAATACAAATAAAACCTTTTAGAAAGAATATTTTCATCCCTGTCAGAATGGTTACCGCTGTGTATGTATGAGCTTGGTGGTGGTGGCTGCTGCTATGAACCAGTCTTCACGATCTCCTTCCCTTGGAGGAGGCTAGGGTCCACGTGGGGTGTTCCCCCGAGGCCCGAGAAAAAGTGGGTGTTTTTACTTAGTCTCACCTCTCAAATTGTCACTGAAGAGATTTTTTTTTCTCCTTAAAAAGGTGACTACAAAGCAACCCCCACCCGTGGGGTAACTGGCTTCTCCCCCTGAAGCATCTCGAGGCCCTTGGATGCTAATTACAGTGCCCTTGCCTCAGGGGAAAAGCTGTGTAAAACTCACAGAGAATGAATCAGGACCTAGATGTCTTAACCTGTGGGTTGAGCTTCTGCAGGAGGAGCCTGCTTTCCTCTGGGCGGATAGGCTGGGTGTCTTTAGCCATCTGTGATCCACTGTGCCGTATCAGCTTTGAAAATCAGAAGCATAATCACATCAAAATACACAAGGAAAGAGATAGATGTTACACAAGCTTGACCCCTCCTCTCCTCCCTTAGTGTTCTTGAGTGCTTTCCTGTGTCAAATTCTTTTAGGAGACACAGTAACAAATACAGTAGCTGGAGAGGATGGAGAGGAGGAGATCAGTGTGCTGTAGCCTTGGTGTTTATTGTCAAACTCTTTCCCCGAAGGGTTGCTACGGTATTTTGTCACCAGTGATAAAATTTTTTTTTAAGATTTATTTATTTATTAAGTACACAGTTGTCTGCCTGCATATGTCCTTGCAGGCCAGAAGAGGGCACCATATTTTATTACAGATGGTTGTGAGCCACCATGCGGTTGCTGGGAATTGAACTCAGGACCTTTGGAAGTGTAGCCAGTGCTCTTAACCTCTGAACCATCTCTCCAGCCCCCTCTTCTTTTTTTCTTAATGTGTGTTGGAGGAGAGTATGAATGTATGTGTCTGGGGGTGCACGTTTGCACACCTCTTTGTGGAGGTTCAGAATCCAAGGGTTAACCTCTGCTGTCATTCCTAGGTGCTGGCTACCATGTTGTGTTTGTTTTTTTGTTTTGTTTTGTTTTTTTGAGACCTGGGTCTCATTGGCCTCGAGCTTGCCATGGGTCCACTTGTTTGATCCTCCCGGTGCTGGGATTACAAGCACCTGTCTCCGTAATCGGCTTCTTGTGGATTCTGGGAATTGAACCCAGGTCCTCAGTGCTTGTGTAGCAAGCACTTTACTGCCTGAGCTCTCTTCCCAGCCCAGCTCTGGAATGTCAGCCTCTCAAGTCACAAGAAAGTCAATAAAAAATCCCCTCAAAGGAAATCCTTCATGATAAATGGCAGCTGTTGGTTCAAAGCCAGCTGTACTGTCCAAGTCAGCAGGTTTTCCGGTTGCCTGTTGGGTACCTTCAAGTTCACCTCCTGGAAGGGGAAGCACTATTTGGGGTGGAATGAGTGAGCACATTAGACATTTGGATTTACCTGGGGTAGGTGACTTGGGATCATGGACCATCTAAAGGACTTGTGACTGTCACGTCAGTCATCTGGTTCATCGCCTGTGTTCATCACCTAAGGGGGAGGAGCCTTGGACATTGAGGGCATACAAAGGTCCAAGGGCATTAGTCCAGATATGACAGAGAATGTGAGTCCCCAGATGCCCAGCTCAGGGCTCACTACATGGAACTTTCCAGCTCTTTCCAGGATGTGGATTAAGCCAGTCTATTTCTGTTTTGAAAAATCAGAGAATGTGTTTATTCAAATGTTTTGGACACATGTAGGAGTGTAATGTGAGCCCCATAAATTCAGTTTCCTAGCTTGAGAATTCTATGATAGAAGAAAATAAAAGCAGAACATTATTAATTTTCATTTTAATGACAACATTTCAAAGACATACTTCACATACAGGGCTTTTATATGTTCTTAGAGCTGTGGATTTATCACCCCTAGTTCCAGAACTGTCGGGGTGTTCTGTGTAGCAAGGACCAGCTGAAGAAAGAGATCACTCCAAGATGAAATTTTAAGGCCTACGCGGCAGCAGGACAATTCAACCACTGTGATGGGCTGAATCCCGAACAGCCGTACAAAGGGGGAGTACATACAAAGTTGTTTTTTTGGTAAAGTATTTCCTCATACCAAAGCTCCTAATCTAATCTATATGTCTCCCTATAATATAATCTCACATGCCCTCATGACTCTAGTCCTTTACTGTGTGTCGCTCCCAGTACACAGTAATCTGAGCGCCTCAGGTGCCAGAGGGGTCTTGTGACCAGTCATGGGATGGCTGATGTGCCCCTTCAGTGAAACAGTTCTACAAATCACGGAAACCGATCACTGTTTTCCACCGAGATTCTTTACCATTTACCGCAATGATTCTTCAAGGTCAGAGTACTTCGAGAAAACAAGCAACTATTCTTTCTCACGTCTCCCCCAGAGACAGCGGCTCTGTTCAGTTCCCACAACACAGACCGTTCTCGTCACCTCTAGAATAAGCACAGCAGTCCTTACCCGTCACCCCATATTTGCTTTGCCTGGCTCTAGCCAGCTACCAGTCTACTTCCTGTCTCAGCGAAGTCACTTTTTTGAGATGTTTTCTGTAAGTGGGGTCCTATCACATGATCCGCTGGGACTGGCCTCTGTCAGGTGGCATTGTGCTATCATTTCACAACTGAAAAAAATCATCCCATTGTGTGGTTACGGGGAAGCCATCTCTCCCTGCTGGGGAACTCGTAAATCCCAGGCCTGAAAGTTTAAACTGCTCAGGCGGTATTAATGTATTCCGTGGTTCTTTGGGAGGAGACTGGTACCCGAACCACAGGAAGCCAGAATTATAAGGTTGAGAATCCCACATTGAAAAGATCAGGAAGTGTACCGTTCAGATTTATTAAGTCATAACACTTTCTTTGTAGTTATAGAAAGGATGTCAGAAATGGTCTAGCCTCATCCCTTGTCTAAGAGACAAGGTAACTGAGGCCTAGAAAGAAGATGTGTCTTGTTTCTGGATCCAGCCTCCCCTTTTCACATCTTGTTTGAGACACCATTTCCTTCTGGTGTGTGTTTCGGGTTTATAAGCACCCCTTGCTGTTTGGTTCATCCACGGGAGCAGCGGCTCATTGGCAAGTGGGCATCAGTGTTTCTCTTAGGTTCCACTTCTCTGAGATGAGAAGTCCCATCTCTTGGCTCTAGCCCCAGCTCTCCTGATTTCAGAGGAGCAGTCCCTGGGCCCCACCTTCCAACCCTGCCCTGGAGGCTGGAGTTTCAGCAACTGATCAGCCAGGCAGCCCCAGACAAAACAACTAGAGGAATCTAGCAGGAAGAAGGCTCAGACTAGAAGTCTGTGAAGGTCAGGACTGGAGCCAGATGCTTATCAGGAGAAAGTGGAGGGAGGTGGTGTGGCCCGAGCTGTCAGCTTTGTCCCTGCAGTTAATAATAGACACACGCAGAGCTATCTAAAAAAGACAACCAACCCCAAGCATTCACCACGGGCATATGAGTAAGGTTACTCTCATTTTCTTTTTTCTTGCCCTTGAGACTGAAAAGTAAATTTTCAATGAACGCATCAATCAGCGTCGATACATGCACCTTTTCCCAGGACCGCCAAGACTACAGAATTAGGTCGACTCATGAGTCACAGCACAGTTAGGGGCTGCAAGCCAGCTGGCCAGGTGCCCCAGTTGGGTCCCCATGTGGTCAGTTGAGGAAGACAGCCTCAGACTTGTTTGGAGATCCAACCCCCTTTTCTTCACCTGCTGTGAGTGTCTGGACACCTGGCACTGCAGCCTTGCCCAGGCCCCTGCAGGCAGTCTCTTGCACCACCCCCAGCCTGAGGTCTGGCATAGGGCAAGCTTTTCCCACGTGGAGCCGTCTGGGAGACTGTACCGGAAAGAGGGGCTGCCAAAGCTTGGAAGTGCCAGTGTGGGCTGGAAATCAAGGCCAGGCTCCCTGGCTCCACCTCCTCTTCCTTCTTTATTCACCAGGAGGAAAGAAAGAGGTCACAGGAAACTCTCCGGAATTTTATGCAAAAGACAGGGGCAGAGTCCAATTTTTAAATTCTTATTTTTATTTTGGCAGGGTCTCATGTATCCAGGGTGTCTGTGAATTCCCTATCTATTCAAGGATGACCTTAAGTTTTTGATCCTCCTGCAGCCACCTCCCGAGTGCTAGGATTACAGATGTGTGCTCTCTCCTCTACTGGGGATTTAACCCAAGACTTTATGCATTGCAGACAGTGTCAATGGAGCCACCTCCCTACTGCCCTCGCCTCCAAGTTTTAATCATAAAAAAGAAATACCGGAACCAGACATGGTTGCACACAGGTGTCACCCTAGTATTCGGGAGGGAGAGGCAAGAGCATTGCCACAAACTCAGCTTGGACTACATAGTGAGACCTTCAGTGCCCACCCCCACACACACCAAAAAAAGGAAAAAAAAAAACATAAAGGCTTAATGGATAAAATACTCATTGCATTAGATTTACACCCAAGACACCAGGGACTGAGTCTTTACTGTTCCCTTCTTCCACTTGCAGGCGATACCAGATGATGGCCCAGGGGTTTGCTTTCAGGTTAATCTTAGACCTCCACTGTTTGTCTCTGCCGCTCAGCCTTGCCCTTTGTGCCCCCTTTCTCTGCCCAGGCCTCCCTGCTCTTGCCTTAATCCCATGCTCAACACCCTGAAATTTACAGTCTCAGCACCGCTCAGAAAAGGGGTTCTGGTTTCCTGGAATGTCCAAGGTCTTCTGTTTCCACTGCCTTTCCACCTCAGACCCAGCACTGGAGCCATGCTGGCTGCTGTTGACATTGGAATTTAAGGGAACGGGACATGCAGAACCCAGCCATCCAGACTGAGGATGGGGCTTGTGAGCTTGGTGGGACGGCTTCGCTGTGGTTGCCGGCATATACCTTATCTCCCCCTTACCTCCAGGTACATCTGCTTAGACTAGGAAACCCCATCTCCTGCTCACTCTATACCTGATCGAGCCTACAGCTATCCCTGATCCTCAGAGAAAGCAGTCCAAGTTTACTGTCAGAAGTGGAGCCCTGCACGTTTCCCGTAGGCCCTGCCTCTTTCCTTGAGGGCTTTCCAGCCCTCATCCCCACTCTGCTCATCTGGGCTTTCACCCTTGACCTCTCAGGCTGTTCTCAAATTCAGCAAGAACTCTCACAAAGGGAGCTTTTCCTGGGGACAACTCATCTGTCTCCCCCCCCCACGCCCCCATGACTGTACAGTTCTCTCCTTCCCATCTGTTCCCCTCCCTGGTTTTACAGCACGCATCCCTCCCCAGCTGCGGGTTCTAGTCCTGTCTCAACATGCCACCCACACCTGCCTTGGGTCTCAGCTGCCTGAATTTCCATCCTGACAAGGAAAGTCCCAAGGTGTGGACTCAGTGTGCTATGCAAGGCTGTTCCAGGTGCTTTCTTCTTCCTTCCAGGGACTGGCTGTTTCCGACAGTGGTATTAGCCACCTCGATCCTGCTGGTTGCTCCTTCTTGCTGCTCTGTTGTGTCTCATTTAGTGCCTGTCCACCCCCAGCAGTGAGGTGTGTGAGCAGTAAGGTGCTTGCCAGGCAAGACTAAAGACCCCAGCTGACTCAGTACCAGCCAGGCAGGGAGGGTGTCACATGCTTGTAATCCCAGCATTGGGGAGGTGGAGACAGGCTAGGCCAGCCAACCTAGCAAAATTCGCAAGCCCCAGGTCCCAGTGAGAGACCCCATCTCCAGAAACAAATAACAAGGCGATGGCTGTTCTGAAGGTTACCATCCGGGGCTCACCTGTAGCCTCTGTGCCATGTAAGCTTGTGCATGTTCAGACTAACAGAGAGAGTGGGGAGGGAGAGTGAGCAGGTAGTGCATGTATGAGGGCTTTGGCTTGAGCTCGGAGTGCTGGAGGCTTGGCTGAAGCTGCACTCCAGCCCCCGGCTGCCCTGTTCTGCTGTGGACTCCTGCGCAGATGCTGCCCAGTGAGTGGGGTGGGTGGGAGCCCTTGCAGATAGACCCCTGGAGAGCAGTGAGCTTTTCTCCTGAGCCTACATTGACTTAGTAGCTAGCAAGCTTTTTGTAGTTACTTGTCATTAGGTCATGCTTCAGACTGACCCAAATATCAAATATAGCACGTAGCCCTATTGATGAAGAAGAGGACATGCGCAGTGTGTACCCACTTGGCTATAGATTCTCAGCAGGGGGATCGTCTATATTTCAGATCTTCTGGCGTTTGAAGGCTGCGGCGCCAGAAGCTGGACCTCACATGGTGACTGTTGACTGTGGGAAGGTGATGGTGACAGCTGAGGTGTGTGTCCTACCTCTTCACACACTGGACCTTTCCCAAAGATCACTCCTGGTTTCCTCCACACCCGCAGGGTGCTGGCTGTGTTTGCCTGTGTTGTTTATAATTGCTTTGCCAATGGGAGAATGCCTACTTGTGTCTGCGGGAGCCGGGGGAAGACTTTTTCCAGCCTCATGAGTAGGACTTCGGGGCTCCCAGCAGCCAATCTCCTCGATGATAGCTTCTGGGCCTCAGGTGGTCAAGGCCCCTCCAGTGGGAATGAACACCTTTCTCATGGGCCTTCCTCTCCAACTTCTTGCAAGGCATTTTAGGTTCTTGCCTTGAAATGATTTGTATTACTTGGCCAGGCCTACATTGCAGAAGGAAGCCAATCTGAACCTGAAATGTCAGGGAGGAAGGCATGTTTTCCCTTCAAGGGTCTGTCCAGCCCCTTTCGTCTCCTTGGTCTCCTACTGAGCATGCCCTGGCGTGACCCTTGAGTATTTTCATCTTCTTCATGCCTCTCCTTTCCTTGAGTCCTGGCTTCTGCCACAGTGACCCACACTCTTTATTTGCAGTTTTTCAGATGTGAATTTGGGTCTGACCGCCTGTGCTAGTATTTGGAGTTGAAGAAATTAGGGGGAAATTGATTTGAGACCTAGTTGAGACTGTCGAGGCCACCCAGCAGAACTCTGTCACTGAGAAGAGGAGCCCCAGGCTGACGGTCCTGCCTGTCTGCGGTTATACAGCTTGCCTCTGCCTGTGCATACTGTCCTGACATTTCTGATCACCACGGACAAGGAAGGCTCCTTGTCTACTGTGTGAGCCTCTGGAGAAAGATGGTCAGTGCTCCCAGCAGATGAACTTGAAATGTTGGCAGACCGACTTCTTTGGGTATGGACCTGTCTAGTCACACAGGGCCCTGTAGCTATAGTCAGAAGGGCCCCACCTGTTTTGATGCTCTGCAGGCACTGCCTTGAGATTCTTAATCTTTTGAACAAAAGCTTCATTTTCACTTTGCCCTGGGTCCTGCCGGCGATGTAGCCAGTGCTGAATGTAGGACGGTGCATTAAAATGCCAAGGGTTTGACCAATCTGTCCTTGCAACTGATTTGAATTTGGGGAACAAGCTGTTCCCTGGGAATAAAGGAGGATTCATTTCTTTTCCCTCGAATACACTGTGTTCTGTTTTCCAAATTAGCTGGACTTATCAACTCGGCAGAGAAATTAGATGGCGGGATTGTTCTTGCTGGAATCGAAGGTTGGTCTGTTGGACTTGCATCCTGGCCCCGAACTTCCAATTCAGAAGTGTGAATTGGGTTCCCACAGTGGTGTGGCTGTAAGGGCTGAAAGAGCTGGGGCTGAGAAGGGAGGCTACAAATGCAGAAGGCAGAGATCATCGGGGAGCCTCTGTACATGGCTCAGTCTCCTGCTCTGCTGCTCACCAACTCTGAGGCTTTTTTGGGGGAGATGAGGAGAAGGTATGGGGGAGTTCTCCTATAGCACAGGCTGGCCTGGAACTTGACAGATGGCAGTCAAGGATGACCTTGGACTTCTGATCCTCCGGTCCTCATCTTCTGAGTGCTGGGATTACAGTTGTGGTTCCGCCGTGCCTGGATTAATGTGTGGTACCAGGGACCAGACCCGTGGCTTCCTGCATCCTTAATCCAGTTCCGGCACTTCGAGCAACAAACACACTTTCCTTCTGTATAGATTCAGGCATAAGAGCCACCCTGAAGGCTTTGAGGAGAAACCAGAGGAAACATCTGTGTCAAGCATTGTGCTCAAGCACATAGTCTTATTGGCTAGTATTGCCTAGTATTTTACTGCCAAAATTGAAGGCTGGGTGGGATTTGACTAGTTGTAGGGAAGAATAAAGAATACACTGCCTTCCTGTAGGCCGGGAGCAAAATGGGTGTGAGTCCAGAGGGCTGGAGTGGAGCACTGGTGCTTAGGGGACCGAGAGGGAGGGGCTTAGGATTCTTAGAAGATTCCAGCACACAGGAAGAGCCACTTGGAGCTGTTGGCTAAGCAAGTGCGAGCAGATGATAACAGAGACCTTGGCTTTGGGCGGTCGGTTGTGCTCTCTGTGCAGTCTGTCGCCTAGGATAGCTGCCGTGTGACAGAAGGACAGGCTCTGTGACATCTCTGTTGGCTTTTGGTCACCGTGACAAAATACTTGATATGAACAAACTTAAGGGAGGAGAGCGGTTTCTGTTCTGGTTTGTTTTTTAGATAAGACCTTAGGAATCTCAAGCTGGCACTGAACTCAGTACCGTAGCCGAGGATGACTTTGAGTTTTCTGGTCCTCCTGCCTGCCTGGAGTGCTACCAGCTACTGCGCCCAGTAACCTAGGGCTTCCTTCACATTAGGCAAGCAGTCTGCCGGCTGAGTTACATCCCCAGTGCCAAGAGAGGAAAGATTTACGATTACCTGGCTCCATTTCAGTGGGCTTGTGAGACACTTGCAGGAGCTGGTGGCAGATGAGTCTGCTCATCTCATGCCCGGTGAGAAGAGGATGGGGTGGGGGGAGGGGGAAAGGAAAGATCTGGAGAACTAAAGACACATTCCAGTGACCTCCTTTCAACCAGGCCCCATCTCCTGCTACCTCCCAATGATGCCACCACGTGGTGACTTCATCAACTTCCATTGGTGAAGTTAAAGTCAGTCAGTGATTGGATCTATCACCAGTTAGGGAACAAACCTCAAACACATGATGAGCCTCGAGGGGGACCCTTCATCTCCAACCCACAAAACTGAAGCAACTGCAGCCGATTAACTGCTTTACCTCGTCAAGTTTCCCGCATGTTAAGGCTTTGCCACAGCCCTGGCCTTGGGGGCTCGCCAAGGCCCCTTGTACATGGGGCCCTTTTTGGGAGACTTTCATCGTATGTCACCTCTGTTCTGCGTCATTCATACCTGGTGTAGGGATTCAGTGGAGGTTCCCAAACTTTCCTGGCTTATGACGGTCACCAGGTATCTGAACCGTGTGTCCCTCTCCTTCCTAGAAGACAGCTGTGTCACAGTAAATCTTTCATGGCATTCCTAGGCTGAAAGAATACCCAAGAGTTCCATTTGTCGAGCAGTGATACCCAAACAACTTATGTCTGTCCTTACAGCATAGAAGCCATCAGGGAAAAAGCGATTGTCTTTCATGTCACCATCACCCGTTTCCTATGAATGGGATATTTGTACCTCCTGATGACTCTTCAGGTATCTACTTATACGACCCAGAGTTAGCTGAGGGGGTCTCACTTGGGCGATTGCTAATTAAATTGCTCTATGGGGCATTTTCTTGATTGATAATTGATATGGAAAGGCCCAGCCTACTGTGGGGAGTACCATTCCTAGGCAAGGGGTCCTGTACTGTGTCAGAAAACTAGTGCCAGTCAGCGTGTTTTCCCAAGGTGTCTCCTTGGGTTCCTGCACGATTCCCCTGCATGATGGGTTGTAACTGTAAAATGAAAGAAATCGTGTCTAGTTGCTTTTGGTTGTGGTATTTATCGCAACAACAGGGAACCGGATGAGACTAGTGCCCCTTGACCCTGCCGGGATTACAGTCAACTTGAGTACTCCTCCCACCATATCCAATGTTGAGTAAATTTTCTGTGGTCTGTTCCTTTTATCAAAGCAAGTGCCAGCAACTTCACCTTGTGGGCAAAGGGGGTTGGTTATCCGAGGCATGTGGTGACACATAGTTTTGAAATTGAACAAGCTGGAATTCATTTACAAGGTATCTACTAGATACCGGCTATCACCAGGGCTGGGAAGTATCCCATGGGTTTGCCGTATGCTCTGGGGTGTCTTGGACCAGACATTGAGAATCATGGCACCGAGCTCATCTCGGCTTTGTGCTCTCTGACTCTGTTCTTATCTTTGCATGGTGCATCTGCCTGAGAGATAAAAGAAACACACATTTTCATGCATCTAAAACACATACCCACTGTGCGTGCCTTGCTTTGAGAGATACTAAAAAATAAAATAAAATAAACAAAAATAAAAAGGCCTGGTCTGCCTGTGATTTTTTTTTTTTTAACTGTAGCCAGTTTTCTTAAACATGATCATGTGTTATGTCAGGCAGTCAGCTTCGTGTTTGTGTGTCTACAGACTTCTCATCCATGGATTCAGCTGGCCACACATGACTCTCTCTGGCTATCAATCATCTATCATCAATTTATTTACCCTTTTTCATTTAGAGAAGTGGCCAAGTGGTCCAAGGGTTGACTATGAGCTTGAAGTCTTCAACATCCAGCTTCCATCTCTGGATAGTTGGGATTACAGGCCATGTGACTCCACTATCCTATTTTAGGCAGTGCTGAGAATGGAACTCAAAGCTTCTGATGTGCTAGTCCTGCCTTTTACCCACTGAGGTACATTACTATTGTGATGTCATTGTCATCTGTCACTCATCTGTCTTCTGCCATCTATCATCTATATGTCTTCCCCCACTGTGCATATGTATATATAGTTTCCTTATATGCATATACTATATATGGTTATATGCAAAACTATATAGTTAGTTAGTTTTCTTATATGCACAGAAGCTTCTATCTGTACTGCTCATGTGTAGGCTTTCACCTTGTGGAAATTCCTTCAACAGTATTCTAGTGACATGACATTTACACCGTATTAGTTATGATTATATTCTAGAACCCATGGGAGGATGTGGTAAGTTGCATGGAAAACACCATGCCCTTTACTTAAGGAACATAAGCATTTGATGAGGATCTTGGAACCCCTCCCCCATCATGCTGAGGGTCAGATGGCTGAATTTAAGACCCTGTTTTTTTTTTTTCAGTAAGAATTCTGTAATGGGTATGGAAACTTCTCCAAATTGTGTGTTTCTCTCCTTCCTCACAGAAGAAAGTTGTTAAAAGTAACTAACCCCACCCCCGTTCCAAAAGAAACTAAAAGAAAAACAACAATGGAAAAGGCCAGGCGTGGTGGCGCACACCTTTATTCCTAGCTCTCTAGAGGCAGAGGCAGGTGGATCTCTTTGAGTTTGAGGCCAGCCTGGACTACAAATTGAGTTTCAGAGCAGCCAGGGCTATGTAGAGAGACCTTGTGTCAAAAACACAAATAAGTAAAAAAGTGGTTAATACAGATGTAAACCCCAGAGACGATGGACTCAACATTGATGAAGTGGTGTGCCTGGTAGTTTATAAAGGAGAGAGAAGGGCCATTTGCTTTCTTGGCAGCCATGAGCTCATAAAGCTATAAGAAATTGTTGGCTGTACTTAATGGGCCATTTGTTGTGTTAAAATCAGTAATACTAAATATTTATTAGCCAACTGGAAAGATTTATCTCTGTAAATCACTGTGATTCATCTTTCCGCTTGCTAATCCTGGTTATTTAGGATTTTCTTTTTAAAAACGAGGTCCTGTTGTAAGTCATTCACTTTTTCCTTCCTGAGACTCGCTATGTATATTACAGGCTTTTACTGTCAACAACATTTTTGAAGTAGGTTATCGGTTTCGACCAAAACTACTGAGATTTTCCATGGGTAGTGTGTTTTAATGTGTACATTCCCTTGGGGAGAATTGAAAACGTAGCAACCTTGAGTCTCCAAACTGCAAATCTAGTATTTCTCTGCATTTATTTAGGTCTTATTTAATTTGTTTTGACAGTGGACAGTTCTTGGACAACCTTTATTAAATATTTTCCCTAGTATTTTAATTCTTTTGATGTTGTTATACTTTAAAGTTTCTTGCCGGGCGGTGGTGGCGCACGCCTTTAATCCCAGCACTCGGGAGGCAGAGGCAGGCGGATCTTTGTGAGTTCAAGACCAGCCTGGTCTACAAGAGCTAGTTCCGGCGCAGGCTCCAAAGCCACAGAGAAACCCTGTCTCGAAAAACCAAAAAAAAAATAAATAAATAAAAAAATAAAGTTTCTTTGTTGCGATTATTTATGTATATTGATACGTTTTCCTCTGACACTAAGACTTTTCTAGAGGGGCCACCATGTCATGTGCAAATGAATGCAGTTTTTCTTTTTTCCTTTCCAAACATCATGCCTTTTATTTTCCTCCCTTGCCTCATTGTGTGTGGACCATCACTACAATGAACAGGGCATCCAGTTCCAGCTTTCTGCTCTCTCTGTATAGCCATAGAACAATTAGGAAGGGCCAACCTCAGCCCCATAGACTTCCAGTGTAGAAAGGGTGTGGTGGAGTCACGCTCCTCAGGGTGTGCTGCTGAGTCGCTTGGGCCGCTCCGTTGGGGTTGAGTGCCCACCTGGGCGACAGCTGGGGTGAGATGAGGTGCTGACCCCACTGCTGGCGCTTTTCCAGAAAGCTGTGGGGGTGACTGTGTGAGCTGGGAAACAGGCACAGGTTATTGTCACAGGTTACCCTTCAGACCAGTGCAGGATTGGCCACTGTGACTGTTGAGCTCCGGGACCTACGCAAGTTTTAATTGGTCACACCTCTGCCTCCCTCCTCTGCCCCTGTTGTTTCACTGATGTGAAGTGTTACCACTGCCCAGAGCCTCCTTCTGAACAGCCATTCTCTCCTTAAGCTGTATTCCGTGGCTTCATCAAACACTTCCTGGGCAGGGGGTCATACATTCTCGTTCTGTAAAGCAAACACTGAGCTCTGTGCTCTTCACAACTTTTCACAAGTTTTCTTTTTCTTTTTTTTTTTTTTTCTGACAAAATACTTAAGTTCTGGAGATGTAATCAGGACCAGACAGTAGTGAGTACGGTGCCCAGAGCCATCAAATGGAGGGCAGAGCTAGTGTTTGGTGTTCTTCCCTCCATGGGGTCTAGATGCAGCAATGTTCAGCCCCTCTGCATTCCCTGGGAGAGCAGGTGTTGGCAGAGCCAACCTGGCTTCACCTATGGGGTGGGGTGTCTGTCTGGGTTGACCATTTTACAAGGAGGACAGAGGACTGTAGTGGAGATCAGAGCAGCAGGGCCACCAGGGTGTCTGTGGACAGGAGGAGGCGGCGGCAGCAGAAGGGCCAGCAGCAGCTGTTCCCTTCAGTTAAATGAGAGAGGAACGGGTCCCTAACCATGCTGCTTTACATGTGAAGATGCTCTGAAGCTGCAGGCGCAGAAGCCGCTCTTCTCCTTGGCTTGACGTTTTGTCCGCCTTTGAGCAATTGTGGGTACTCCCGTGTTGTCGCTTCCATTTAGTTTCTATGTGGATGTCTACCAAATGACAGCAGTGGAAGTCAGCAGCTGGCTTGTCACTGTCTATCCTCTCTCTCTCTGCTCCTTCTGCCTCATCTACCGAGTGGGTGAGCCCTGTATCCATTCCCAGAGCCACCTGCTCTTTGTCTTGATGCCCCTGTCAGGCTGAGTGTTCCATTCGGGGTTTGAGCTCTAAGGAGCAAATCACACACAAACCTCATCCTAGCGGCAATGGCCCCATTTTACTGGTGAGAGAATGGAGGTTACCGTGCGGACCTAGGTTGGGTCTCAGGCTTTCGTGTGCCTAGGTCAGGTCCTTCTTGTAGCTTTTCTGGTGGACACACCTTGGAGCTACTTTCCCTACTTTGCATGAGCAAGGCACCTGTTCATTTGAGCCTGGAAAAGGATCCCATATTTATGTTCATATTTCTGTGGGCAGATCTTCTTCTGCCCTAACACAGCACATCAGAAAGGCGAGGAGAGTTAATTATCCTTCAAGGCAGGCGTCTCACAGCTGTGCTTCTGGTGGTTGCGGAATACCACGTGCCCTCTGGTTGCTGGCCAGCTGGAGTTAAACCTCCACTTGGTCCTTGCCCAGGGAGCTGGTCCCAGGAAGCCCAGATGCACTGTTTACAGCTGTCTCTCCGTGATGGTTGCCAGACTCTGTGTTCAGAAGGAATGTGAATCTTCTACTCCCACAGTTCCATCTTTTCTTTGGGTGTTCAGGGGACACACCGATCACAGCTACCTAGATTCCAGGGAGAGGAGCTGCGGTGGTTTAAATAAGATCCCCACCCACTCACCCACCCACCAGCTCTGGTGTTTCGGCCATTGCTTCCCAGTTGGCGGCACTGCTTAGGAAGGTCTTGGTGGTGCAGCCTTGCTGGAGAAAGTATGTCACTGGGGGTGGGCTTTGAGATGAACAGCCTCTCGCCACCCAGTTTTCTCTCTCTGTGCTTGTGGTTGAGGATGTGAGCTCCGGGTTTTCTGTTCCTGCCATCTCCCCACCATGATGGCTCTTACCTCCTGGGGATGTAAGCTGTAGTAAACTCTTCCTCCTGTAAATTGCCATGGTGTCTTCATCTTCACAGCAACAGAAAGTGAGTCATGCAGAAGCAGATCATTGTTTGTCACTGAAGAGGAAAAGCTGTAGATTTGTTGAAACTATGGAGTGGGCGGGGGCGGCTTCCCAGATTTTCCTGTAGTTTGTTTGTTATTAAGACCATTTAGTATTCATGGAGAAATCCTTGCCTCAGTTTCCCCAAATATAATATGGTAATGATACTTATTTTCGAAGTCTGTAAGAAAGTAGAAAGTGAAAAGGCTTTGAAAGCAGACATATTAAGATGTTGCTGTCATGAATCTGTCAATCTCCCTGGAAGTTGTCATCCTTTTCTTGAACCTGTGAACATCACACCATGGGAAGGGAGATCAAATTTCTTGGCTGTATCAAGCAGCTTGGTGGGGGTGGGGGAACAAGAGAGGACTGGAGGACTCCGTGTTTATGGAGGTACCCTTCCAGCATGGGAAGTTAGTCCCTTTATGTCTCTTTGCCCAGTTATGTTCAGTTGGAGTACTGCAGATCTTAGTGGAACAGGAATAATCTACAGATGCCCTGGAATGGGGGGACCCTGGGGACATGCAGCTGTGGTGGGTCACAAGAGGACTGGAAAGGTGCCAGTTCTTAGCCTAGGGGATGATTGTTTCCCTTCCAGAGAGGGTATGTGTGCATGTGATGTGATGTGCATATGTTCACATGTATGGTTATACAAATGTGTATGTGTGTGTGATCATGCATATGTAAGTATGTGTGTGTATGCTCATGTTCTGTACATGTGAATGTAGGCATATGTGTGGAAGCACATGTATGTTCATGTGTATGATTATACAAATGTGTATGTGCGTATGATCATGCATACGTATGTATGCGTATGCTCATGTTCTGTACATGTGAATGTAGGCATATGTGTGGAAGCACATGTATGTGCAGGAGTTCATGTGCCTGAGTGAGTATGCATGTATGTATGTATGTATGTATGTATGTGTGTGTTGATACTTTAATGCATTTTGTCCCCCTCTAAGCCACATCATGTTTGAGGCCTGAGCACAGACCCAGCATCACTAAACTACCTCATCTTTACTTTTGTTTCTAGGGCAGGAAGATCCCAACAGTTTGCGGCATAAATACAACTTTATCGCTGACGTGGTGGAGAAGATCGCGCCTGCTGTGGTTCACATTGAACTGTATCGCAAGTAAAGAGCACCTTCTCTTTCCCGTAACATCTGGAGCTGCCACTAACTAGTGACAGAGCTATTTTTGATGCACATTAAAGTATTAGGAATGTCGCTGGGTAGATTCCTATATTATGATGGAGTTCTCTGCCTTAGGAATTTTTTCCTACTTAAATCTATAATCTTGGCCCTTCCTCTAATAACTTCTAGCTCTGAAGAGATTCCCAGGGAATATTTTCTAAGTGGAATTTTTGATTCATTCCAAAAAGTAGCCTGTTATTTTTAAACCCTTAAACCCTTGCTAGCTGTGCGTGGGTTGTTCCAGCGGAGTCATTTCCTGGCTTGTGTGAGTGTTCGAGGTGTTCAGGCTTCACTAATGTCTGTTTCAGGCTTCCTTTTTCAAAGAGGGAGGTGCCGGTGGCTAGCGGGTCTGGATTTATTGTGTCTGAGGACGGACTGATCGTGACAAATGCTCACGTGGTGACCAACAAAAACCGGGTCAAGGTTGAGCTGAAGAACGGAGCTACCTATGAAGCTAAGATCAAGGATGTCGATGAAAAGGCAGACATCGCACTTATCAAAATCGACCATCAGGTGAGAAGCTCCTGAGGCCCGAGCGTCTCCCCAGCCCACAGAGCCAGCCCAGCTCTCAGATGCCAGACCTGGAGAGGGTGAGGACACCAGAGCTCTCTGGTAACCCTGGAGCATGCAGCCACAGCACAGAAGCTGCAGGGCCAGGCGGCAGGAGAGAAGGGACTCGGGAAGCCTCTGGAAGATCAGAGGTTTATAATTGAATTAAATTAGTTAATTAATCATTTTTTTGAGGTGGGCTTTCTCCTAAGTGCTGGGATTAAAGGTATGCCCCACCACCTGTCACAAAGTAGAGTTTTTAAAAGTAGCATTTTTTTTCCTTCATAAAACCAGACTCTGAGGAAGTTAATGGGTAACTGATTAGAAGAGAGACTCTGTCCCCGATGTTGAGGCATCTGTGTCAGACATGTTTGTCTCCACATGCATAACTGGAGGTGTCCTGGGTTCTCGGTGTGTATAGAATGGATTTAAAAAGTTGTGTGTGTGTGTTTTTTTTAATTTAAGAATGACTTCTAACCATGTGTTGTGTCTGTATGTGAGTATGTAGTACATATACATACTCACACACACACACACACATATATGTGTGTGTGTGTGTGTAGTACATATATATATATATATATATATATATATAAAAGCTGGGTACCCTGGAGCTGAAGTTATGGGGTTACGAGCCACGGGACTCCAGGTTTCTGCAAACGCAGGGTGCTCTTTTAGCTACTGAGTCATCTCTCTAGCTTCTTGCTAAACTTCCTGTGCTCAAGGTTTTGGGAACCTGAGACGAAGTGAACATCTCTTCCTTGAGCCTCTTAGGATCTTTAATGTGCTGGTGTGCACATA
>JAQHUG010000016.1:3281802-3304397 GCA_028555095.1 Dicrostonyx torquatus | reverse complement strand
ACACTGGCAATAGTAGGCACAAATACTGTTAGGTTTGCACACTGTGCCAATAGTGGGCACAAATACTGTTACATTTGCACACTGTGGCAATAGTGGGCACAAGCCGTGGAGCTGAGATTAGTGTGGGAATCAGGAGTGGGATGATTGGCAGCGAAGGAGACAAAGGAAAGAGGGGCAAAAACTCTCCCAGGGGCTGGAAGGCCCACCCATAGATGGTGTGTGTGTCAGGGGAGCTTATCTGCAGAAGGGACAGCCCAGCTGAGGTGGGTTGCCTTGAGCCAGCCGTGGGGCCGGGTGGGAGAGGGCTGAAGCTGCTCAGTTCTCCTCTTCCGCCCAGTCTCGAGGTCCTGGATCTTGGTCTGTGTGTCAACAGTCATTTTCTCGTGAGTTTACGATGACTTCTAGAACACAAGGCCGTCGTGTCTAGTTAGCTGTTATCTCTTTGTATTGTCTGTGCTTCTTACTGGCCTTGGTTGGTTGGCTCTGCTATCCCTTTTCTGGGAACCTCAAGGCCATCTATGCAGTCAGTTTCCTGAGAGATTCAAAAAGGAGTTCCTGATTATCTGGTTATAGGACACAGTTTCCCCTAACTGGTTTCGAAACCCTCCTATGGCAAGGGAGAGGTAAGACCTTGTGGTGGATTGAGGACAGATTGTTCTAATTGAACAATCTAATTAGTTCTAACACACTAATTGAAAAGATGCTTGTTAAACATGGCACTGAAATCTCATAGCAAGAACACTTTATAAATAATTGGAAACCAAGACATTTCAAGACAGTTACCATGGCCAAAATGCTAATATAAGTACCTAATATAAGGCCTAGCTAATATAAGTCCCTTCCCTTGCCTCAAGATCCCAGTGGATCTTTTAAGTTCATTTATTGTTTTTTTCACTAAATATTTACCGTGCATCTGCCATGACCTGACACTGCAGCTGCCACTATGATGAGGTCAGTGGTCAAAGGGGCTGATGCATGGAGAAGACTTGACCAGCATCTGGTTTCTTCTCCTTTGGGTGCCACAGAACATAAAGTGTCTGGTTGCTGGCTCCCATATAGAGCTGTTGACATTTTGTGGTCCAAACCAGAGCAGGAGGATATTTGAAGCAGCAAACATTTCTTGATGTATCTTATGGGAGACTAAATATTATGGTGGTGTTCATAAACAGAGGAGAGGAAGGAGCTTGCACCTTCCGATGTTTACATTCTTTCTCTTCTTTTGCATCCTGCCTTCACTTTCTCCTCCTTCCTCCCTCCATCGCTCTCACTTCTTCCATCTCCTTTCCAACCAACTTCTCGTGTGTCCTACATCCCTAGACACCATGTTGGATGGGGAAATGGATGCTGGTGGCACAGAGACATCAGTCTCGTGAGCCTGGATACATTATGGTCTCAGTACCCATGTAGCAGGTCCTTCTCTGCCCTGGCCTCTCCGCTCCTTAGTCCCATCCCTCGATTTGCCATAGCCATCCTTGACTCTGTCAAGGCTATACTGTAGACCTTGAGGTTGTTCATAGCCTGTAATATAGATTCTAAACATTTCAATCTTGGTTCATTTGGCAGGTAACTATGGACATAGGTCCGTGCATTTATAAGCCCTGGGCCCAGAAAGGTCTGTGTTCTAAGAGCATTGTCCCAGTTTGATCTTTGAATTTGTGTCTTGTCTTAGATACCCAGTGGGACAATGGTGTATGCTGAGTAGGCTTTGAGCCTTGGCTCAGGTGATTCTTCCTCCTCAGGATAGTTCCTGGTCTTCCCATTACCCTCTACAGGGACCTCTGACCCTGCCTGCTCCCCTCCTCTTTGTCTACACGGTTGTCATAACTATACCTCATGCCTGGAAGAGGCACGGGCACAGGGTTACTGTCACACTTCACAGATCTTAGCGCAGAGAGTTATACAGGGCTTTCAGTGACAGACTCAGGTATGTTTTGTGGGTCACTGGGCGAGGAAAGCTTCTATTCTGATCCAGGTACCCAATGTAGAAGCATAGAGGTGGAAATAGCAAAGCCTGTGAAGTCCTCCATCGTCTGTGGATTGGGCCTTAGAAAGCAGAGATACCGGGCTTCTCTTCTCTACCCCCGTTGGGACAGTGTGCAGGTTACAGAGCTGTGTGACAAAGTGCTGGGTTGGGAAGCCAACTGGGTGTCTATGCTTGCTGATTTGGGAATTTCTTTGTTCTTTAAGGACCAAAACAAATACAAACTATTAAGATATGGGGAAAGTATGTAGAAAGAAGGACAGCCTCTGAAGAAGGGATCATGTTTTATCTCACATCACCCTGTAGATGCTGTACTGGGTATCAGCAAAGCTTTGACTCATCTGCCCCACAGCCCATGGTTCTACCCCTCTTGCTGATCACGTGCTGTGTCTCTCCGCAGCCAATCTGGAACACTCTCCGCTCACCTTTAGGCAAGTCTTAGATGGTACATCCCCCTCCCCATGACTTCCTAGCCCCCTCTACTTTCCTCTTTCTGGGTGTGGGAGATGGACAGTTCCTCCTCCTGCATAGTTTTAAAGAAAATGAAAGGTTGACATAACTGTTTCCAGAAAGCATGTTGAATCACTCAGTTGAGTTGCAGCCAGTGGCTGCAACATTAGCCTTTGAAGAAAACTTCAGCCAACAAGAGGCCCAGCCTGCAAGCCCCAGCCCTAAACAGGAGTGTGTCAGGCAGCTGGCAAACATGGTAAGACTGCAGACTCAGCAACAAAAACATTTTTGCGACTGAGGAACCTGTTGTACTTCTCAAAGGAGAGAAAGAAGTGATTGACTTGGATCATTAGGTTTTTTAAAAAAAAATTGGCAACTTTTCCTTCATTTTGGCTTCTTGGTTCATTTTATTGCTCTTTGCCTCAAGTTTCAGGGAATGAGGTGAGTCCCAAGCTGGTGGCAGCTGCTGAGCTAGTGAAAGGGCTTTTTACTGTCCTCGTGGGAGGATGACTGGTCGGTCACACCACAACCTCACGATATCCAGACGTCGCTCCTCTTGATGCTTCAGAAGTTGGCCAGGATCTTTAGACCGCCTTGGGAGTTGTGCAATTTAAGGTTCCCCACTACCTTTCCGATTTTCCTCATTTAACTACTGCTAATGGAATTTTCAGCAGCGGCCACATCTGGAAAGAGCCCTCATCATCGTAACTGACTGGACTGAATGCCCTGAGTTTTGGAGGAGGTATTAGGTCCAGAGAAATCAGTCAAGTAACAGACTGAGTTACTTGAGGACCCAGAGCCAGGGAGATGGCTTAGCGGGTGAAGGCGCTTGTCGCACAAGCCTGATGTCCGTATAAAGGAGGAAGGAGAGAACCAACTCTACAAAGTTGTCCTCACCAACACACTCGTGCTATTGCACACACACAGGACTCAGCCCAAACCCAGATGTCTGCTTCTCCTGTGAGCATGGAACATACCGGGGAGCATGCGTGCTTGTGAGTGTGTTTGCCTGATTCTCTGGGGCACCAGCTGTTTTGATATTGGAGCACAAGCCCTATATGAGCGGCCATCACCATGAAGTGTTGCTTAGCACAGGCTCAGCTTTCCTGCCCTGAGAAATTCTGGCAGTTAGGGTTCATCCTCTGTTCACTAATGAAACCTTCAGCACATGGTGCCTTGAAGCCAAGGCCAGGCTTACCAGGGCTTGGGTGAGGATAAGACAGACTTCCCAAAAGATACTGTGGGGTAACAAGCAAGGGCACCTTTACTTATGAACCACTAGCTCAGCTCGTGTCGGCTGGTCCATCTGATTTATATTTTAAAATTTCCTTGTGTTAATTTTATTATATGTTATAATAAAATTATATAACACAATTATATAACACAAGGTCTCGGCATGTGCTGAGCTCCACTTACATTCTCTTATGTGGTTATTATTATTTTTTTCTCTTTCTTTCTTTCTTTCTTTCTTTCTTTCTTTCTTTTTGGTTTTTCGAGACAAGGTTTCTCTGTAGCTTTGGAGCCTGTCCTTTTGTAGACTAGGCTGGCCTCGAACTCACAAAGATCCACCTGCCTCTTCCTCCTGAGTGCTGGGATTAAAGACGTGCGCCACCACTGCGCAGCTATTATTGTTTTTCAAGACAAGATTTCTCTGTGTAGCCCTGGCTGTCTTGAATCTCCCTCTATAGACCAGGCTGGCCTTGGACTCAGAGATCCTCCTGCCGCTGCCTCCTGAGAGCTAGGATTAAATGATGTGCCACTACCTCCTGGCTTACATCATGGCTCTTTAACTTCCCTCTCAGTGTTCTGTTCTGTTACACTGGCTCTTGTTCCCTCCCTCTGTGCATGGATCAGTTCTTTCCTTGCTGGTTGGCATGACCTGAGAGCATCTGCCTGCTGGACTGGTGGGCTGGTGGGAACACTTGGAGTAGATCTACCACCAAGGCTTAGGAGAAAGGGAGCGTTGAACTCACACGTGCATACCCCAGCCCATTGGTGCAAGCCTGCCCTGTGCTCGTTGTAAACAATTCCTGAGCCACAAAGCAGGAGGAGGCACTTGTGTGAGGTGAGCCAGCAGTGAGCTAGTCTGCTGTGGCCAGGCTCCACTCAATCACATGTGCCTTGACTAAGCTGAGACACATGTCACAGGCAGATCTTGTGGGACCCTTCCTAGGGATAGAGCTCAGGTTGTCAGCCTTGGTGGCGGTTGTTTTTACCAGATGAGCCATCTGACTGACCCTCTTTGTCATGTGGCTACTAGGCACCTTCTTGTCTTCGTGTGATATCTGGAGTGGTGGTGACTGTCTTGTGACCATGAGCATACTGAAGTTGATGGAGTAGAGAGGAGGATGCTCCTGGTTCTTCATGTGTCCTTCAGCTTTTGAACCCTGGGCACAGTAGACAGGCCCACTCCTAGCTCACCTCCCGAAGTGCTTCTCCTTATTCCCAGGCTTGGTACAACTCTGGCCCCAGACACATGGCTGTGCTCACTTTGGATTCAGCTTTTTCTTCGTTGCATGTGGGACAGGCAGAAATCTTTGCCGTATGGCACTGTGCTTGGCATTGTAGACAATCTCTTGGGCCGTGGTGGTTCATCCATGCTCTGCCAATCAGACAGGAAGCCTGGAGAGCTAGACTGGATACATTGGTCCTTGAAGTCTTATGCCAGGTGCTGGGAAGACAATTTGTTGAGACTATTTCTTTTCAGGTAGGCAGTGTGCCCTGAAAGCAAAGCCTGTAGGCCTGCTTTTGTGATGGCTATAATTTAATTAGCTAGAGCCATGCTGTGGACCAAGCCCTTGACCTACTTCACAGTTAGCATCCAGTCTGTGACTATTTAGTAATTTTTGTGAACGTGGTAAGCTTGTAGTCTTTGTCCAGGGCCACCGACACTCTCTTGAGCTCATTCTTCACCTACGTAGGTGCCTATAACTTGGGCATTATGTATTCTTCTTATTATTATTGTTTTTTTTGTGTGTGTATGTGTGTGCCTGTACATATGTGTGCAAGTGTGTCCGTGGAGATGAGAGGATAGCTTTATGATACAGTTCTTGTCTTTCACCTTGTTGAAGGTCCCTCTTGTTCCTGCCACTGCCCTGTATATAATTATTCAGGCTAACTGGTCCATGAGCTGCTGGCAGCATCTCCTGTTTCTGTCTCCCATCTCAAAGTAGGAGTGCTGGGATTACAGATCTGTGACACCACGTGTGGCTTTGTATGAGGTTTCTAGGCGTGGAACTCAGGTCATCTGGCTGCCTGGTTGTGCCATTGCCCTGGCTTCCAGGAATTCTTCTCTTTCCCAGGTTACTTTCTTATTGATGCTGAGGATACCATTTAGCATCCGGCAGTGTCCTGAAGATATGGTACTTATACATCTTCCTGTTTCAAACTCATCTCTTCTGCTGGCCTCATAGGCTATTGTTCTCTCCAGCCTGGTGACAACTCAACTGTAAGAGACTCACTGGGCAGTGTCCCTCATTCTAGAAGGACTTGCATTTTGACTGAGTGTAAGCTGCTGGCCCTCCTGTTAGAGGCCGAGGGCTCCTTCTTGGCTTCATGATATGGAGCCTCAGAGCTCTGTTTTTCCGTCTCATGACTATCATTCCCACAAGCTACATGTCCGTGCCTCCCCAGCAGTGAGGTCAGTGGGAGTGATGGATCCCTTTTTTCCCCTCAATCTTTGCAACTATCAGGCTGGATGCTTGTCCTGTTTACTGCTTAGGGGAGCTTAGATTTGTAGGATTGGTGGGAGGGTGCGGTTTGGGAAGTGTCTGTCAGGAGAGGAGCTGGTCTCTTGGATGGCCTGTGATTGACTGATGCTGCTTCAAAGGGAACCCTAGACAGAGTGTCTACAGCCAGGAGCTTGGAGACAGCTTTGATGTGGGCACATAGGAAGCAGCCTGTGGACACAGAGCAGGGACCCTGAAGTGTGGCGGAGCGCCTGGTAGGTCAAGGCTGTGACACTGCCGTGCCTTCCAGCCATGTACGTTTCCTCTCCTCTGTCCCCCCAAGAGTGTGGCTGTCTAGACAGGGATAGAATTAAAAGCTCAGTTACTGAGCAGGAATTTGGCCAGCAGAGGCATAGCTACCGAGCAGACAGGCCTGAGTGAGGATTGTGGCTAAGAATCAGCCCCATTTGGATCTGAATAAGGCTAAGGAGTCTGAGGCTCGAAGCCAGCCAGCACCTGCAGGGAGCAAGGGCTAAAAGGGCCCCTTAAGGCAACTTGACCTCATGGAGCTGTAAATCTGGCCTGGCCGCCAGCTCGGCACCACCTCACTCTCCCTTGTAGGATTTCAGCCTATAATTGGAGTCCAGCAATTAGAATTCCTGCCTTATGGGGATGGAGGCTCAAGCCTGGAAGCCGGTTCTCAAGCTTAATCAGCCTTTTCATGGCTGAGAAAAGCGCCTCCATCCTGAGCCTCAGTTTCCATATTCATAAAATGGCGTGTGGGAGTGTTATGTCTCCAGGTCATCCAAGTGACCTATAAGAATTTGACCATCGGGCAGAGACAGGTTTATTTCTTTCCTATAAATTGAGGATTTGGATTATGATGTCCTTCTCCTTACCTTGCCATTATGTGTCTGCCTGTTTAGTACTGTGCTTACAATCACCCTTCATTATTTGTAGCATATATTTAAAGAGACATGACCATTGGGACTGCCCCCCTGGACGGATAGGACAGGGTGGTTACATGGGCTTTCCTATGGGTTCTTATCATTAGTGTTTCTCTTGTCCAAGCCCATGGTCACCTCGGTGACAGTGGATGAGTCCATTGATCTTGAGCTTGGCATGTCTTCTGAGTACTCTATAACATAGACACCTCTATTTCCTTCCATCATAGAGGTCCCTACCATCTGTCCATAAAACTTCCCCTAAAACATTTGTCTCTTTCCCAGCATCCTCTGGGCCTGAGCTCAGACTTTGGAACAGAAGCGCCAGACAGAGTTGTCATTAGTTCCCTGTTGTCTTAAGGGCCCTGAGACTTAAAGCATGCTTCTGGCACCCCTCCTAGCAGGCAGAGGCAGTGGCTGGGGTGTGGCACAAGACAAATGCTGATAATAAGTCTCAGTGGAGCTTACCTCCGACCTGATATAGTCCCCACTGTGTAGCTGGGCCCACCGTTCTAAGTTAAGCTCGACTATCTGTGTAGACTGCTTCCTTGGATGTCCAGGCTTCCAGCCCTGGCCACCCCTTTTGCTTGCCTGTCAGTTATCCCTGAAGCCTCAAAGACAGGACTTTCAGCCAGTCCCAGGCCCACAAAGGAACAGTGCTGTCCTGGTGGGCCTCTTCCAGTGTGGCCGAGCACACATCAGCAGCCAGACTCTGCCTCACCCTGCCGTGATTGCTGAGGTCATTCTTGGCAGAGTTTGCTGGCAGGGACTGTTGGCGCCCACCCAGGGTAAACACGTCGCACTGAGCTTGCTATGTGCCATTGGATGCTGAGTGGGTCTGTTTAGGGAATGCCATAGGCTCTGGCCTCAGGTGACCTTAAAGTGAAAAGGTCAAAGACAGGGTGGAGATGTGTCTGGAAAGGTGTCTGGAAAGGTGCTGGAATCCTTCATTGAATTTTCAGGGACTTTAATACAGGCGAATAGCTGATGCTCAGCTGATACACCAGCCAAGCAGGCTGTTTCCAGAACTGGGCAGGCTCCTAATTCATCGGGTTCTCACAAGAGACCACTGAGATGGGTGACTCTTATTTCCACTTCTCAGATGAGGAGTCTATGCTTGTAAACTCATGCAGAATTTCAGTTCGGCAGCCTGGCCTCAGCCTATGTCACCGATGGCTGGTGTTCTGTGGGGCTGCATGCTATCCAAGAGTCAAGGGGTGTGGCTTCTCAGGCTCCTTGCTGATGAGAATTTGGACTTTCTCTTTCTGCATGAGTTTTCTTATCCAGTATTGACCTTACTCCTCTGTCTGTCTGTCTGAGTGTGTGTGCATGTGAGCACATGTGTGTGGCTCTGTGTGTGTGTGTGTAGAATCTGTACTGGATTGTGTAGTGCTGGAGGGTAGATGAGTCAGGTTAAATCTTGGTTCTGTCACAAGTCACCCAGGTCCCTGGAGCTTCCCTTGTCTGCTGAACAATTGTTCCAGCTCCTCAGCAGCTCCATTGTCTTTGTAGAGAGGATGCTAAAGTCACTGGTCTCTCTACCCATCCCATCTTAAGGTGAATTATTGTAGAGTTTCTCTTAGCAGGCAGCAGGACCAGCTCTTAAAGAACTCTATGAGCAGCACGCGGGATTGCTGGACTATGTGGAAGAAAGAAAGCAGGGCCTGGGGCCTTGTTAGTGAATGAAGGCAGCCTCTATTGACTTTCCTCAGCCCGTCAACCTCTGTAGCCTTTGAGGGTCCTGTGTTGTTATGAGGAGTTATTTAGGGCTCATGACTCTGCCCATTAACTAGAGGGCATGGAGATGGGGCTTCTTCCGCTGAATCCTCCATCTGCCCAGGCTGAGAGCGTAGACACCTTCCCAGGGCCGGCAGGAGAGATGGTCCAACACTTGGGTCCTGAGTGCTACCAACCCCTCTGCTTGTCCTTGTGCCTCACCACCACTGGGGCGCACAGGAAATCAGTGTGAGTCCCTGCCCTCGGTGCTCCTCATATCCCAGGCCTCAGGAAGGCTATGTCTGTGGGAAGTTAGGCTGGAGGTTCCTTGCTTCCTCTAAAGCACTTGGGTTCAGGATCCCTGTCTGGAACTTTGATCTCTAAGACCGTCTTCAGCCTGGGTTGTCTCCTGGTGTCCTCTGTCCAGCTGTGTGGATAGCTTCAAGATGTGAGACCAAGAAATGGTCTATCACGTTTCCCCATTTTCCTTGCTATGGGTGTCTTCTGTTTTGTTGGGTCCCTGATGGCCTGTGGGGTATGGGTTATGGCAGGGGCTTGAGAGAGGGGTGTTAGCGCTGACGAGCTCATCCCTAGGAGCCAGGACTGCTCTGTGGCCCCTATATTTGTATTATCCAACATGCTAAGCTGCAGTGCAGCAATGCCTGCCTATGTACTTGCAGGGAAAGCTGCCAGTCCTGCTGCTTGGCCGTTCCTCAGAGCTACGACCGGGAGAGTTTGTGGTAGCCATCGGGAGCCCCTTTTCTCTTCAAAACACGGTCACTACCGGGATTGTCAGCACCACCCAGCGAGGTGGCAAAGAGCTGGGGCTCCGGAACTCTGATATGGACTACATTCAGACGGACGCCATCATCAATGTGAGCCCTCCGCTTCCTCTACCTGCTGGGATGGGGACAAGCTTTTGTTAGCTATTGTTAGCTATTGTTCCCAAACTTGCTTATAGTCTGCACGAAGTCTCGGAACTAGAATAAACTACATGGAGTGTAGTCTTAGCAGGGGTATGCGGGTGGTGGTGATGGTGGTGACCCTCTTGGGGATGAACAGAGTTGAACTATGGGGTCCTGAAGCAAGTGGGTAGCTAGTCTCATCCGAGGAGGAGGTGAAAAGGGGTTAGCTGCTCACAGTGGGCCTGGAGCTAAATAGTCTAGCTATGGCACATCCCAAGCTTTGTGAAAACGGTCAAGATCCTTTTTGTAAGCCAAATAAATATTAGGGGAACAGAGAATCTTGGGGAAGAGCCCTGCCAGCTGCTTCAGCACAGAGATTTGAATCTGCTGGGCAGAGACATCGGTTACATGATGGTGTGAAACAAACCTGACCTTTCCCTTTCGGTTCCGTTTCAGTATGGAAACTCCGGAGGCCCGTTAGTAAACCTGGTAAGGCCTTTCAGTACCTGGGCTGTGTTTGTTCCGTCTGTGGGCATGCTATTTTCTTTGCTTTCTCTTTGGACATGCGCTTGTCAGAACACATGATGTAATTAACTTTATAGGGGGCTCTCTGGAGTGTACTCTATGTATCTTTGCACTTCGCCCCAGCAGCCCTTTCTGGAAGCAGTAAGGTCAGAGGACACTCTTGTGTTTCAGGTTACAGGTGGACACCATGAAATCTAGGCAGAAAGGGGACTGAAGGTCCCTGCAGCGCAGCCGGAAGCATTAAAGTGCCTTTGGCCTCGAGGGTAGCTGAGTGGAGATGAGCTGGCCTGACTTGTCTCCATGCCAGAACCCTCCCTGAATGCCTGTGGGTATGATGGGGAGCCACCGCTTGCTCACACAAATCTCCCTTAACCTAGACTTTAATACCTCAGCATAAAACTGAAGGTCACAGAATGCCAGCGCTTGGGAGTTGTTTAAGAGAGTATAAAATTGAGGCCACCCAATGATACTTCCGGGGAGCTGCTATCTGTGACGTACCACAGGAGCAATTTATGTTGACCGTTCTTAAGGTCACTTTTTTCAGTACAGCGATAGGTCACCAGACACTTCTCTGGGAAGAGCCACTTCCTCACTGTCCCCACCATACCCTGGGGCAGCTGTGGGGAGTAAAGCCTGAGGGTCCAGGCTCAACTCAGTATCTACAGTCACAGCAGGGCCATTGGAAACGGAGATAACGAAGGGGGGACACATTCTTCCGGTGAAAAGAGCAAATATGGTAGATTTTAACATCACCTGGACATGCAATGACGCAGTCTTTAAACTCCTACCTGGAGCTTCTGTTTATCCTTGCAAAACTGAGTGTGGTTGGCACTACACAAGTGCCCTAATGTCTTTCCCCGCGTTACCCCCAGGCCCCCTCCTTGCAGCCCTCCAGATTCTCAGACGTAGCCAAAATACTCTCCCTGTCATATGTCTACATATATGATCATTTGCGTGTATGGTCCCAAGTGGGAGTAGGTAGGTGGGGGGTGTTGTCTGTGCATGTTATGTATTTGTACCTGTGGAGGCCCAGGGCTGATGAAAGATCTTCCTCATTCACTTTTCCCCTTACTCAGGGAGGCAGGGTCTCTCAGTCGAACCCAGAGCTAGGTGCTACAGCTAGTTGCATTAGCCAGCTCTTTCTCTTGGGATCCCGCCTCTGCCTCTGAGGCTGGAATTACAGGCAAGCCGCCACACACACCCAACATATACATGGGTCCTGGGGATTCTAACTCCCAGTTTCTCATGTGCCTGGTAAGCATTTAACCATCATGTTATCTTCACAGCCCACGCTTCTTCTTCTTCCGTTTTTTTTTTTGTTTGTTTGTTTTAATTGCACACATTTGTGGGGTAGAGTATATGATGACCAGTGAAGATAGCATCTTCTTCTCAACCTTGATTTTTGAGACTAGGTCTCAAACCATAGCTCAGGCTGGCCAGGATCTCAGTGTGATCCTATCTCAGCTGCTCTTGAAGGCTGGAATGACAGGTATGAGGTGCCACACCTGGCAACACATTTCAGAGACTTCTGTCACATGGCATGTCTGCTCATCTTCCTGCCTGTGCCTGCCTCTGACCCTCCTGGGTTCAGTGAGCTGTGCTTGCTTTGCAGGATGGCGAGGTGATTGGGATTAACACATTGAAGGTGACGGCGGGCATCTCCTTTGCAATTCCATCCGATAAGATTAAAAAGTTCCTGACAGAATCCCACGACCGACAGGCCAAAGGTAACCAGGTCCAGGCATCCTGGGGACCTTTGCAGGTTCAGTCCTGAGGCTTAGCTGCCCCCTGAGGAGTTGGGAAAGAGGAAGATGACAGTCCCTAAGACCATCCTCTCAGGAGTCAATATTTGTTACCAGGTTGGTGGCGGTGGAGACTAAACAAAGAGGATTCTCATTCTAGATACCCACAGGAGTTAGGAATGAAGGGCTGAGCCGGAATTTTTGACCGTTTCTGAAGTGAGAGACATTCCTAAAATCCCAGGCCAGGACTGAACCACAGTCTTTGGGTGCCTTCTTCTGGCTCATGCTACAAACTGGAGCCTTGGAATTCTGGCTCCTGTGTCCCAAAACTCCCACCAACTGGGCTGACTTTTTGTCCCTCTGTTGCCACACCAGGGAAAGCTGTCACCAAGAAGAAGTATATTGGGATCCGAATGATGTCGCTCACGTCTAGGTGGGTAAACAGGATACACAATGCTATAAAAATGTGAACGTCTGCCCTGTCTTTATATAACCCTGGGCATCACAAGGCTTCATGGCCGTTCTTGAAGGGAAACTATTTCCTTCAGATACCTCAGTTTCTGCTTAAAAGTCAGTCACACTGGGGAAGGGGAGGGGCTGTTGGGCTTGGGCCTCTTTGGTTTTGCATTCTGACCACCTGGAAAACCCTGCCCTCCTCCCCGAAGGCAGGCCTGCCTGAACAGCAGACGGCTGGCTCCCTCCAGCACACTCTCGTGCCTGCCTCTCACCACTTGTTCTGTTGAAACTCACATTCCAGGAGTGCCCCAAAGCCTGCCCGCCCCAGCCTAGAGCACCCGCCTCCCCTGCACGCTGCAGCGTGGGGTGTGGCTGCAGGAATGCCAGGGCAGGCCCTGCCTCCGGGTACTGAAGATGGATGGACTTGTTTTCCTGAGTGTGGAGGTTGCTGCCTGGGGTTGCCAGGCTCGTGACTACTACTAGAGGGGGTTGAAGGGAACCTGCAGGAAATACAGGAAACCGAACTGGCTGGCATGTCTGAGTCACTAAACAGCAGAATGTATTGATAGTACTGTTTTACCCAGTTGTCAAAATATTAAGACATTCCATACAAGCTATGAACAATGGTACTTTTCTTAGTGTTGTCAAGAATGGGACAGCTTGCTGAGCCTGAACTCACACAGGTTGTCTTTGGGAGCCAAAGAGATGGAAGTGTGGGTGAAGGAAGCTAGGCTATGGGGTCACCTTTCGATGTTTCCCCAAGCTCCTACACCTCTCATTGTTCCTTCCTGGGTGCTCAGCACCCTCCCCATTAGGATGAGGTTAACATTGTGGGTGTGCCTACTGTATCGTCAGGTATGGTTCAGCCTTGGCGATGACAACCACTGTTGCTATAGCTGTCTTATGCTGATGGTTAGATCAGTTTCCTACTATCTATCATACAGCAGCTGCTGATGCTACTGGGCAGGCCATTTTAAAGAAGAATTTGGGGCCGGGGAGATGGCTCTGTGGGTAAAGTACTTGCTGTGGTAGGCATAAGGGCCGAAGTTCAAATCTCCAGGACCTATGCCAAGCCAGGCATAGAAATATAGAAATACATGTCTGTAGTCCTGGTGCTTCTTATGTCGGGATTGGAGGTCAAAGGGGGAGACTCTCCATTGCAGACTAGCTGGCCTGCTGTGTGCAACAGCAAGCAAGAGACACTGTCCCTATCGAGGTGCGAGGCAGTGACTGAGGTTGTGCTCCGACCTCTGCATGTGTGCTGTGCTGTGTCAAAGTCTGTGCACGTGTGTGTCACGATCAAGTAAATCAGAAGACTTGAAGTTGAGAATGAGATGGGACTCTGGTCAGAGCCGAGTGTTGGCATAGGAAGGCTGTGGGTGCTTAATATTAACGCAAAGACCTTTCCCCCTAAGCAGCAAGGCCAAAGAGCTGAAGGACCGCCACCGAGACTTCCCAGATGTACTGTCTGGAGCGTATATCATTGAAGTAATTCCCGACACCCCGGCAGAAGCGTGAGTGATAAGCTTTTCCCCTTTTTCTAATATCCACGTGGCTTGTGGGTTAGGAAGTAGTGTTTATGGCTGGCTCAGCTGACCATGTCAGCCCACCGTCTCCCGCAGCCAGGGCTCTGACTGTGTTGGACTCAGGGCTTGTCCCCAGAAGGAGTTTTCTTGCCTTGGGTCATGGCTGGGGTCATCCATATGGAAAGAGCACTCAACTGGTGGGCTGGCTGTGAGTTCCTAGGAAGCCTGGCTAGAGGGAAGGTTCTATGGAGCAGGATTCAGATCCCCGGGGCCTGCTCTGTTTGTATTTGTGACTAGTGAAGTCATACCTGTCAACAGTTATGCAAAAACAATCCAAGATGACATCAAAATAGTGAAGGAAGCAGTTCAGCCAAAAGTTAAACTTGTTACCTGGACCCCTGTGATGCAGTTCAGCCAAAAGTTAGGCTTGTTACCTGGAACCCTGTGATGCATGCAGTTCAGCCAAAAGTTAGGCTTGTTACCTGGACCCTCGTAACCTCTAGAAAGCAATGTGGACTGAAGCTGTAGATATGAGCCCCTGGGGCCAGACCTGGCCTGATAACTTGTTGTCCATGACCTGGGGCTAACAAAAAATAGCTTGGAAAAAAATATTCAAATGACATTGTCTTGTGATACTGCAAATTCTTTGAAATGCTAATATGGACACATGTTTTATTGAACCACAGCCGTGTCCCCAGACAAAATGACATCTTGTCTGGAGCAATTTTTATGCTGCTGAGGCAGACTTTGGATAGCTAAGACACAGCCACTAAATACTCTGGGAACCCTGAGCTATTTCCTTCTGGCCCTTTGTGGAACAAGTCTGTAGCCTTAGGATAGGAGGAGGAGGAGGACTGTGGTAGCACAGTGACCCTGTCACGTATGAACTAACGTTCCAGCCACAGCACAAAAGGAATCTCTCTGAATAGAGGTATTAAGCATTCCTGGAAAAATCACTTTCTGGATTATGATGCCATTTATGAGCAAACTGGCTGTGGTCACAGTACCTGGTGTTTCCTTGTCCCCTCTGAGGACAGCTGACTATAGTTTATACAAATGTCATACAAATGGACATTGTTGATGTAGCCTAAAAATTGTGACAGGAAATGTCACGTACTCATCAGTCAGAAGTCATAGTTCTGCCAGTTCACCACCATCTCCTCTAAACCCCTGTGTTCTGGGCTTTTGGGTTCTAAGCTGTGGCCTTCTGGATAACTGGGAACAATGTAAGTGTTACCAGTGTGTTTTCCTTTGTCTTTCAGTGGAGGGCTCAAGGAAAATGACGTCATCATCAGCATCAATGGACAGTCGGTGGTCACTGCCAATGATGTCAGTGATGTCATTAAAAAGGAAAACACCCTGAACATGGTTGTCCGCAGGGGCAATGAAGACGTTATGATTACGGTGATTCCTGAAGAAATCGACCCATAGGCAGAGGCAGGAGCCTGACTGTATGTTTCCCTCAAAACTTTCCAGTGGATGACTCATGAGAACTCTGAGCTGGTGACGCAGGACATCCGGGACTTTTGTCCAACGTTTTGCCTGTTCAGGGAACACCCCTGCCAACAGAATCCTTCTTGATAGTTTGCGGGCGAAACAAATGTAATGTTGCAGATGCACAGGCAGAAGCCCTACCCCCTGTATGCTATGTGTGCAGCGTGCTTTTCCTTACAAGCTTGGGCTGTTCCTGCTTAAGCCGCCCATGTTGTCCTACTGATGCGGTTGACTGGATGCCGAGATGAGAGGAAGGTCCTCACAGCCATGGTCTTGGACGTGGTCACACTTTCCTCCAACTCTCAGCACCCAGAGGAAGTTCATGCCCTGCCACCGTAGGTGGGTGACCCTGGCTTCTGAGATGGCCAGAGATGCCTCTTAGGAATCCTGGAACCAGGAGCACAATGACTTTGAGTTTCAGCTATTAAAGTACTTCTTCATATTTGGGTTTTGGTGTGTTTCTTTTGCCAGCTGTCGGCAGTCCTTTTGAAATGGCCCTGATGTCAGTGGGCTCCTCATTCAGCCACATTGCGCATGCAGGGCTCAGCTTTCAAAATCTCCCCATTGGGATCTGACAGCGTTATACAACCCTATTGGCCACTTTGGCTCACTGAACGGACAGTTCTGCTTTTATCTGGAGCTTGTCAAACTGAAGAGAGTCTGTTGATCTCATACGTCGTATAGTCAGTCAACAGCAATTTCCCTGGGCCTGTGCTCTGTGCCAAAGGGCCTTGCATCTGTCCTGCTGTGGGTCAAGTGTGTAGGACAGCCAGAGCAGGGACAGGACAGTAGTCAGTCAGATCTCCTGAAAGACAGCCAGTTTAGACCAGGACACAGGAATGGCCTGATCTAAGTCTGCAGAATGCACAAGCTTCTGCAAACTCACTTATCCTGGGTCCAAAATAAGGGCAAGACTTCCCTCCTCCAGAATTTAGAGCAGGGCTCCCTCAGCCTGCCTTCCCACAGGTATAGCCTTCCCAGCTGCAGGGCTCCTTTTTTCTGTGGAAAAGAATTACAAGGGTCTGGACAGCGGGACTCAAGAAAACTGTCACCTGACTTTGAATTGTACACATACCTGGGTCTCCATGAGGAGAATACATGGTGTGTGGGGGAGGTGTTGTCAAGACTCGAGTAATAACCAATAACCAGCATCAACAAGATGGTCCTGGCGCTGGAGAGAGATTTTTTTTGTCCAGACTGAGTTTTCTCTGTCCAGCAAGGTCCAGTTTGTACCAGGAGAGGCTGTGGAGGGCCAGATTGTAGGGTCTCTGATGTTAGGTAAAGTATACATCAGTTCTGGTCTTGGCATTTGTCGTATCCGGTGGTCCTTGCATCCCAGTCCAGCCTTCTGCTCTCTACTTAGATGACGTAGGCATGTCAGGAAGGAGTTCAACAGTTCTGTTTCTTAAGGAGGAAGGCAGCATTCAGGTTCATCCTTAGATGGATGTACTGGGAAGGTGTTCCCTGGAGGTCTGGGGCTGAGGGACTGCACCAGGGTAGCAGAAGTCAATTGTTACCTTAACCTAAGTAAGGTTCATGCCACTCCCACTGAAAAACTGGGAGACAGAAAATAGTAAAAGGAAAGGGATTTGTCTGGGGACACAACATATTACAACTAGAACCGTGGGCAGGAAATCCTCATGCCATGGCCAAGGATACCTGTGCCAAGCAGACAGGCACTGCACACACCTTCCTTAGCCTCACAGCAACTAGGAATAGGAGCTGCTGCTTTCCAGTCTCCTAGGCCTAGAAGTGACAATTGGCAAGAAGTAGCTTGCCCAAGGCTACCCTGTTGGTCACTGGTGGATGCTGGATGTGGCTTTGTGGACATGTATGGAAGCAACGAGCAGTCTGGGGATAGTGGCAGTTCAGGTCCCTCTGGGACAGGATTTTGGTAACATAGATGAACCCTACTGGGCCTTTAGGCCCTCAGGAGCAGGTCTTAGCATCTCCCCAGGACCCGGAGGTTTCTGACTGATGCCGTCCATGCTATTGTTTCCATATTCATATCTTTTTCTTCTCCCTTTTAAAAGAACCCTTTCTTTTTTTTATAACTTCTATTTTATGTACATTGGTGTTTGCCTGCACACGTGTCTGTGTGAGGATGTTGGATCTCCTGAAACTGGAGTTACAGACGGTTGTGAGCTGCCATGTGGGTGCAGGGGATTGAAACCCGATCCTCTGGAAGAGCAGTCAGTGCTCCATGTCTGTATCTACCTATAGGTTGTTATTTCTCTAATGTTCTGACCTAAAGCCTGAGGTTCTGTGCCCCCTGCACAGCAGATCCTCCTATCTTCACACCATCTCTGCCTCCAGGAGTGGACCAGTGTAGGAGGAAGCTGCTTCTTAGTTCCTGGATGCCCAGAACAGAAATAGTCACACAGAAATTGTATTAATTACAACACTGCTTGGCCTATTAGCTTATGTATATTTCTAGCTCACTCTTATCTCTTAAATTAACCCATTTCTATTATTTTATATTTTACCACGAGGCTCATGGCCTTTCGGCAAGGTTCTGGCTGGCGGCTTGTATCTTTCTCCTCTGGCGGCTCCATGGCATCTCTTTTACTCCACCTACTTTCTCTATATCTGGCTATATTCTGTTAAGCCATTGGCTGGAAGCAGCTTCTTGATTCATTAACCAATAAAAGCAACACATAATACAGAAGGACATCCCACACCAGACCAATGCTTAGATGATCCCTGACCTAGAGGCTACAGCACTGGCCTGGTGTGATCTGTGGATCAGGTGTCCCAGGCTGTCTGCCTGAGGGAAGCAGAGGAAGAGTGCAGTTGGGTGTGGGAAGGACTCTAGTCTTTGTCCAGCCTTTTCTTGGTTAATCTTCCCAGCTTGGCAGTTGTACTCCAGGGTGGAGTTCCCCTCAGTGTTCTTATTCAAATGAAGGAACTTTCAAGAAATTGAGAAGAACCCCCCCCCAGCTCTTGGGGAGAGAAACAAGGTCAAAGGTGCTCAGAGATGCTGGAAGCTGTGGGTCAAGGGTAGGTCCCTGGGACCTGAGTTCTGTTCTACAGTTTGCTTTGGGACATCCTCTCTGAGACCAAGCAGGACTAGATTCATAGGCTTTCCCTAAGACAGAGCCACAGGCCTTGTGCAGGCAGACAGAATCTGTATCTGTGGGCAAGCTTGTCTGCAAAACAGAGCTCTTGATCCAAAAGGAGTAAATGATAGTTTGTTCTGAGCCAAATGTGGGCAACCATAGACTGGGAGGTTGGATTTGGTTTGTCCTAAATGGCATGTTCCATCATGGGCGTGCTTATCTTAATGGTCACAGAACAAAAGAGGTCATAATGCTGTTGCAAATACATTGTGTGTGTGTGTTTGTGTGGTGTAGGGGGGTTGGATGGACAACAGTGGGTCTCTGCTGCTGGCCTCAGATATTATTGATGACATTCTTAATTTGGATTTGATGAAAGCTGGTGATATACTAATTAATTAATCCTTTTTGTTTGTTTGTTTTTTAGTTTTTCAAGACAGGGTTTCTCTGTAGCTTTGGAGCCTGTCCTGGAGCTAGCTCCTGTAGACCAGGCTGGCCTCGAACTCACAGAGATCCACCTGCCTCTGCTTCCTGAGATGCTGGAAGCTGTGGGTCAAGGGTATTAATATATTTTTAAAGATTGTTATCTGGTAGCTAAAAGAATTTTAGGTAGGATACAGAAGTGGATGATCAGTTCTTATTAATGAAGACAGCCCAAGGTAATCTTAGCAGCCGGTACATCCGCAGTCAAGAGCAGAGAGGGAGCCCAGTGTTCTGGTGCATGTCTCCAACCGCATTTCTCAGGAGGCAGAGGCAGACCTGGTCTATAGTGCATTCCAGGACAGCTAGGGCTGTTACACAGAGAAATCCTGTCTCAGAAAACAATACCAAAAACAAAGAGAGAGATGCATGTCTGCTAGTGCTGTCCTCTCTTCTCCACTCTTACGCATTCCAGAACCCTAGCCCAGGGAATGGTGCCACCTACGATGGGCTGGGTTGTTCTGTGCCAACCCAATCAAGGTCATCCCAGACACCGACGCCTACAGGCTAGCCCAATCTGGACAATTCCCCATTAATTTTTTTTTTCCAGGTGGTTTTTCTAGACTGTGTCAGTTTGGTAATTTAAGCTGTTACAGTTCTGTGGGCAACTTCTGGGGTCTAAATAGGCAGTGAATGTCGCAGGAGGCACAGACACAGGAGTGTGCTCTTCATAACCCCACCCACCGTCACTGTTTTGTCGTCCCTTCCAAGTGTGTGGGGAATGAACGCTGACATATGCCAAGTGTTCATTTATTGTGAGGGGAAATGGAAGCATGATGAGCTGGAAAGAGGCAGGGCCAGATTCAACCCACGCCCACCTCTGTCCTCGCTATCTGTAGTTATCACCTAGTTCCATGGAACCAGGAAAGGATGGCCAATTGAGGCTTAGACACTGCCCGTGCCCACGTGACTCGAGAGCTCTCCCACCATATTGCCTTCTCACTTGGTTGGGCCTTGACATCGGTCCGTGTGCACAGCAGGTTTCCTTCAGCCTTGGAGAGATTGTACACGTCACTTTGTGGCATAAATGGATCTGGCTTCTCTTTGGCGCCTCACTTAGTCACACTGCTAGCTCCTAGGTGGGCACACCATGCTCCCCAACCTCCATCCTAGCAGAAGAATGAAAGGAGCTCCAATGCCCCGCAAGATGCCAGTGCTTAGACTCAAATGTCTGTCTGCTGCAGGCACACATCAGAGGGGCAGGCCTTTCCAGGGCACCCAGCCTGGCCTTGGGAGAGCCAAGCTGTTTAGTGTCTGGGGCCCAGCTGGGCTGGACTCATGGGCCCTCTGGTGCTTCCATCCAGATGTAGGTGGAGCAGAGCCAGGGGAGGGGCCTTCCTGGTTTATTTAGAACTTTGCAAAGCAGTTGCCTCAGTGTGGGGCCCCTGCCAGGAGCCAGCAAAGATCAAATGCGGCAGACACTAACACATGCAGTTTTCTTTTCGTTTAAATGAAAAAGGGTTTGGCTTTTGTGTAGTGACAGCTTTCTATTTTCTAGGAGAGGTAAGCTAGGCATGCGCACTAAATCTCCTGGTCTCCTCTTCCTCATTCGCCATTATTGCTTTCACCACCTGTCACACAGACAGTGTACTGAAGGTGGTTAGAGCCTCCTCATATCAAGAGACAGGTAATGCTAGGATCGCTATTTGACAAATGAGGGCATTGAGGCCCAGAGCAGTTCAGTGACCAGCCTGAAATTGCTCATGAAGAGGAAAGGCAGCTGACACATTGGAAACCCATGATGTTGGTCTCCAGAACCTTCTCCCTTCACCCTGTGATCCCCTTGGTCTGATTCCCAGGGACATTTGTTACTGAAGACTTACTTTCTACAATGGCATCTTAGTAGCAATAAAGAAAAGCTGACCTGACCCAGGCTAAGCGGTAGGTGTGCGACTTAGTTTTCAGATGGGTAGAGTCTCATCGTGCTCCATAGGCACTGTCTCCTGTGCAAGCATCATGGGTGTTGTGGGGAGGAAGAGGGAGCAGGCGGGCTCACAGAGGGAGCAGGCAGGCTCACAGAGGGAGCAGGCGGGCTCACAGAGGGAGCAGGCGCTCACAGAGGGAGCAGGCGGGCTCACAGAGGGAGCAGGCGGGCACACCTTTTTTCGTGTAGCTGCTCAGGTCCCTTGATATTGCAATAGTCTGTCTATCTTGCAGTTTAGATCACATTCTCTTCCTCATTGGACCGGGACATGAAGTCTGAGGGGAACCCCAAGTCTGAAAGAACCCCAGGTCTAAGCTCAGGCTCTGAAAGCTTAGACCTCTGGCTGATGCGGAGCTCGGGAGAGGCGTTTCTGGGAGATTGGAAGAGGAAATCAAGACAGTGTACACAGCTCCATCTTCTTCCACTGCTCCACATTCCAGACTCCCCGGTCTCCAACCACTTCTGCCCTGTTAACTCTTGCTCTTACCTTGTTAATCAGTCACTGTTTGGTATAAAAGCTAATTGAGAAAGATGGTGGTATAGTTAGCTTTAGCTGTCTAGAGTCATTTGAGAAGGGAATCTCAATTGAGAGACTGCCCAATCAGATTGGCCAGTGGGCATGTCTGCGGGGTGGGGGGGGGAGGGATTGTCCTGTTGGCCTGTGGGCCTGTCTCTGTGTGTGTGGGTTGTCCTGTTGTCCTGTGGGCCTGTCTGTGGGGGGATTGTCCTGTTGGCCTGTGGGCCTGTCTGTGGGGGAATTGTCCTGTTGGCCTGTGGGCCTGTCTGTGGGGGGATTGCCTTGTTGATTGATGTAGGCAGATGGTTGTGAGTTTTCTAACAAGGCCAGCTAAGCATGAGCATGTGATTGAGCAAGCAAGCAGTGTTCTTGCGTGGTTTCTAAGTTTCTGCCCTGACATCCTGAGGGACCTTGGCCTGGGAGTGTAAGCCACATAGTGTCTTTCCTCACCCATGTTGCTTTGGGTCAGTGTTTAATCACAGCCCAAGAAGAAAGTGGATCAAAGTGAACAGAGGTTTCAAGACACCATTCTCTGCATGGAGGACCAGGGTGGGGCTTGGTCAGGTCATGTCCTGCTTTTGGGAGAGGTACTAGGGCACTATCGTCCTGCCTACACGCCACTGACTTCCCATGCAGTCAATGTGTGGATGCTTTTTTTTGAGAGTGGGGTGAGCAGAAATTCAGAGAGGCACCTTCCCTTGCTCAAGGGTACTCAGTTACAGAATCCAGAGTGGGAGGACCTAGCTTGTGTACCTTCAGGACCTATAAACTGGCTCCCAGTGCAGTTGACAAGTTTGCATGAGGTAGTCTAGGCCCTGCAGTCCTGGCTGACTTAATGGTCAAGAGGTATATAGGCCTGTCCCTATTGACATTTTGGAGGGTGGGAGGCAGTAAATATTTATCAAATATAGTTTTCTCATCAGTAAAAGTACTTAAAATAGTGTCTTAGGAATTATTTTTATTTTATGTGTATTGATGTTTTGTCTATGTGTATTGATGTTTTGTCTATATGTATGTCTGTACCACATGCATGCAGTGCCTGTGGAGGCCAGAAGAGGGCATCAGAACCTCTGGAACTGCAGTTGTAGACATTGTTATGATGCTGGGAACCCAAGCTAGGTCCTGTGCAAGAGTAACAAGTGCTCTCAACTGCTAAGCCCACTCTTAGCCCTTAAAATAGTATTCTAAGCAATAACCCATAAAGAATGTGT
>JAQHUG010000016.1:3237442-3259083 GCA_028555095.1 Dicrostonyx torquatus | reverse complement strand
TGTGTACAAGGTGCTGTCTGTGTAAAGGTGCTGTCTGTGTGCAAGGCTGCTGTCTGTGTACAAGGTGTGGTCTGATCCTTACTTGCCCCTACTGTCCCATTTCCCACTCCTCTCAACTTCTACCTTGTGCTGTGTTCTTAGTTTTCACAGTGGTGCTTGTCTTTACCTTCACACCCCCTGTGCACGCCAGTTCAGCTCGGAAGCCCTCTTTCCTTCCCCTTTCTCTTCTGCCCTTGACTCCCATATTGCCTGCTTTTTTTTTCTCACAATTACTTTTATGACTTAATGTCCATATTTTGTGCTACTTCCTCCAGCGAGGGCCTCTCCTCGATGCCCTTAGCACCTGTTTGGCTCTGCCATGTAATTGTCTTCTCATTCAGTTTTCTACCATTGCACCATAAGCTCTTATGGACCTTATTTTATTATTTTAGACTACCTTTTTTTCTGTTTTGTTTCATTTTTTTGAGACAAGGTTTCTTTGTGTAGCCCTGGAACTCTGTAGACCTGGCCTCAAAATCAGAGATCTGCCTGTCTCTGCCTCCCAAGTGCTGGAACTACAGGTGTGCACCGCCCAGCTACTTTTTCACTCCTAATACCTGACCCAGAACCTGACATAGAGCAGGCAGTTTAAATGTAGCCTGAGTATGCATTTGAACTGTTCTATACGAAAGCAAAGCTCCACATGTACAAAGTTCTATAAAGTGAGTAAGGGTGGTGAGACCCTAGCATCCTGCTTCTCAGAGGTTGGGCTCTGGCACCTCGCCGTGTCGTGATCTCTTCTCAAGAGAGTCAATGGATCTGGACCACCACCGGCAGCACATTTTCATGATAATAAAATATATATTGCTATTGAAGTACCCATCAAAATCTTGTTGAACAAGCCAGGACATTTGAGGAGAGAGAAAGACTTTTTCTGTGGTCTTTGTTCAGGGGAGGACTCAGCGCTTTGTGTACAGTTCAGCCTGAGACTGATGTGTGTGTGAGCAGAGTCAGGATGCTGAGAGTCCCCGGCCAGAGCTTTGATGGAAGAGCAGTGGAGAATCACATCATCCGATTGCTTATACAGGCAATGTAGAGATTCTCTTGTGAACTTCAACACTGTTTTGAATGTCCGATTTTTCAAGTTCCCATAAAAATTCTACACAGGACCCTTACTTACCCCAGATAGAGTGGTCTGTGCATCAATCACAAGCCATAAGTCCTGGGGCATGGGGGGGGCATCAGTAGCTGTTTTGTTTCCTAAAACTCCTGCCATTTCAAGGACTGACTTTTTTTTTTTTGTAATTTTATGACACTCTTATCCTTTGGCAAGTATTGTAAATATGTCTGTACCCCCCACTCCCAGCTATTGAATCATTTCCCAGTAGCAGACTCCACCTGGTTGGTTATAGGTGAGTGATTCTCAGAGAAGTGATAAGAATGTTGACATACAGTGTCGAAAACACAGTAGGAGAGCGTTTGCTGAACTCCTGCCAGAGGTTAGATTTCAGTTATGATCTGGTAGCTGGCTCTCTTTAATATCCTATAACTCTTCCATATTCCTGTCAATTTTGGGCCTACTTAATCTACAGTATCTGAGCTAAAATCTTAGATGATGATTGATAGTTATGGTTTTATTATCTCCTCTACTCATAATAAATTTTTGTCTGATATGTTTCAAGATTATGTTGGTAAATGCAATCAGATATTGGTAAAATATTTTCCTTAAAAACTGCATCATTTGCAGGGCGGTGGTGGTGCATGCCTTTAATCCCAGCACTCGGGAGGCAGAGGCAGGCAGATCTCTGTGAGTTCGAGACCAGCCTGGTCTACAAGAGCTAGTTCCAGGACAGGCTCCAAAGCTACAGAGAAACCCTGTCTCGAAAAACCAACAAAACAAAACAAAACAAAAAAACCCCTGCATCATTTATCTTTATTCTTGTTACTATTTTTAGTATAAATTATATATTTTGCTAAAATTTGACATCACCATGCAAGCCTTTGTTTGATATTTGAATGACATCTCCTTTTTCCCCCTAATCTCTTAAGATCATTTTGTTTTAGGTATGACTTTTTTTTTCCAAGGCAGGGTTTCTCTGTAGCTTTGGAGCCTATTCTGGAACTAGTTCTTGTAGACCAAGCTGGCCTCGAATTCACAGAGATCCACGTGCCTCTGCCTCCCGAGTGCTGGGATTAAAGGTATACACCGCCACCACCTGGCTTAGGCATGACTTTTATAGACAAGGAATAGCTTGATTGAGGAAAATATAGTAGAAATTCTGCTTCTACTGAAAAGTGAGGTTAGACCATTTACATTTAGTGTAATTTCTTCTCTATTTGGACTTATCCTAAATATTGTATGTTTTCTGCTCCTGCCCAATTTGTCTGCATTTCTGTGTTATTCAGATTTTCATGTAAGAATTTGATATTATACTCCAGGCTCTTCTCAGGCCTCCTCTCACAGATACTGACAGGGACCCTATTTAGACATTGCCTATAAATTCCTAACTAACAGACTTTTTGGTGCTGTGACATCTTACCTGACAATGTCACATCCTGCTCCCCCATCCTTTCCTAGCTGCCTGACTTGGGATAAGAGAACCTGGCTACAGACTTTTGTTGTGAACAATTTTCATCCTAGAAAAAGGAATGAAAAGAGACTCCCTGTCATGTGAGCTCTGATTCCCTTCACATAACCTGCACACTGTCTGTTTCTGGTGGTGGGGCCTGAACTTTCCTTGATATCCCCCCATGCTGTCACCCCTCTATCTGCTGTTCATAGTATTAATAATGCTTCTAATAAATTTCCTAGTCCTTAGGATCCACCTTAGTGTCCTCTTGCACCTGCCTTTCTATTAAAAACCTAGCAAATCAATCTGACACCAAGATTAAACTTCATATCATGATGATTTCTTTTATGGTTCTCTCCCTCTCTCCATCCCTCCTCTTTTCATCCTTCCTTTCTTCCTTTCTTTTTTGTTCCTAGTCTTGCTATGCCACTCTGCCTCTTCTGGTACCCACTCTTACTGATCTTGAACTCAGCAATCTTCTTGCCTCAACCTCCCAAGTGCCATGATTAAAGATCTGTACCACCATCTCTGACCGCAATTTCTTTTTCTTTCATTTTTCTTTTGTTTTTGATACAGCATCTTGCTACATAGCTCATACAGGCATTGACCTCATTATATAGCTTGTGCTGCCCTCAAACTCTTGGTCATCATGCCTCAATCTCCAGTGTGATGGGAGACAGGAGTATACCATTACATCTGGCTTCATTTGTATATCTTTTTATCCTACCTTCATTAAGATGATAATGTTTATTAACATTTATTTATCTTCTCTGCACAAGTAAGTTGTAAGTGAAGGCAGAGCTTTGTGTTCTGACTGCTGGGTCCCAACTAATCACACAGAATATTAATATTAATTACAGAACTATTTTGGCCTATAGTTCAGGCTTACTACTAACTAGCTCTTACATTTAAGTTAACCCATTTCTATTCCTCTAAGAATTGCCATGTGGCTATGGCTTTTAACTGTCTGATGGCATCTTGTTTCTTAGGTGGCTGTTTGCTTCTTTCTTGACTCTGCCTTTCTTCATCTCTGCATTCATTTGGCTTTCCTGCCTAGCTATATTCTGACTTGCTATAGACCCAAGCAGATTTTATTATCAATCAATGAGGGCAACATATAGTCACAGTGTATAGAAGGGTTATCCCACAGCAGTAAGAGGTAGAAATTATACATTAAAATTTTAATTCTTACTCTTTTAAAATAATATTTATTTATTTATTTTTACGTGTGCATGTGTATGTACATGTGTGTAGGTGCCTGCAGAGGCCAGAAGATATCAGATTTCCCCTGGAGCTGGAGTTCCAGGTGGTTGGGAGCTGTCCTATATGGGTGATGGGACCTGAACCCAGGTTCTCTGAAAGAGCCACATAAGCTCTTAACAGCTGCGTTGTCTCTCTAGCCCTCTTAATTCTTACTTCTAATTCTAAACAATAGTTAATTCAATCTTTTCTGTGAAATCTAAGATTGTTTAGTTTTTAGACTCTATCATAAACACCTGGAGCTACACTTGGGTCCCAAATATCTGAGAGTAGCCCCTGTCAGCTGGAATAAAGACTTTCAGCTGGCTGTAACTGTGTCTGAGTGGTCATCTCTGGTGGGCTCCCTGTAACAAAATGACAAGACAGAGTGATCCTTAATGTCCTCTGTAACTGGGACAAAGTCGCCAAAAGAAGCACCTTGAAGGAGGACAGATTTAATTAGGCCCTCTGTGTCAGAGGGTCTCAGGCATGCTGCAGCACAGCTTCCTCATGGCAGCAGGAGCCTGTCATGGGGCACGGTGGCAGGCCAGGAAGCAGAGGGTGGCTAGAACTGCCACTGTCAAAGGCTTCTCCTTAGAGACTCGCCTCTTGGCCTGACTCTTCCTCCATAAGGTTTCTGAATTTCCCCAAACAACACCTGTCCTACAGCCAGGGACTGAAACCATGAGCCTACGGGGGACTTTAGATTTGAACCATAACATCACATATGGGGGTCTTTTAAAACAAGAAAAAGACACAGGTACCACATTCTGTGTCAGGAGGAAAATCCAGGGGAAGCCGCATCAACCTGAGAGATGCTGCTTCTCACAACCGAACTCCAAATGAGTTTTTAAAACATGCTGGCTGCATGGCTGCCTGGCTGGCTTGAGGACAGGCTCTCCACCGGAATCTCCTGTTTCTCAGTTTGTTTGCACAGATGTGCTCTGCTGGGCAAGGGTTTAAGCCAGGTGAGGTGGTATCAGGTCCTTTCTGTCCTCTCCAGACAGACAGAGGAAGGCTGTCCTGTAGCTCCCATCCCTGCAGTGCGGGGACAAACGGAGACAGTCATTTCCTTTCTCTCTTCGGGTCAGTGTTTAACAACCTTCTTCTTGTACATTTTGTGTTTTGTCTCCCATGGAAAAGGATGAGTAATAGCTATGAAACCTTGTCATACTTTTTTCTTGTTAAATAACTTTTATTATGTATATTTGAGGACTCCACCATGACATTATGGGATGCATAGAGAGGATAAAATGCTTTTTATGATGAAGCAGATGAAACTACCCATCATACATGGTTACTGTGTGTGTGTGTGTGAGTGTGAGAGAGAGAGAGAGAGAGAAAGAGAGAGAGAGAGAAAGAGAGAGAGAGAGACAGAGACAGAGACAGAGAGAGAGAGAGAGGTATGTTACTGTCACAGACATTTTTAAACAAATCCCCGACACAATTCGGCTATTGGCTTTCGTCTTTGTGCTGTTTGTTAGCTAGCCAACGTTGTTCACAACGTTGTTGTCTGCTATTTCTGTCCTTTTAACAAAACTCTTCTTATTGTCACTCACCTGGGCGCCTACTATTCCATTCTCACCCCAGTATACTTAAACCTCCTTGCCTTCCTTCTTCTAGACCACATGTAAGTGAAATTGCGTGCTTCCCCCTCCCCTGGTCTGGCAGAGGTGGGTAGAGGAGAGGATTGCAAACGTTAGCAGGAGAAAAGGGAGTCTGGTTCACTTGGATGAATGTAGGCTGACTTAACTATAATCCCTAAAGGAATTAAAGCAGAATGATCACCCCCCCTCCACCTACACCCCTCCACCCACCCACACCCCCACACACCAAATTTAGACTTGAAGGAGATGAAGTTACCCCTGATTAAAGACACTGGCTCTCCTGTGCTCACTGAAAACTTATTATTCACAATAGCCAAAGTATTCAAACAGGCTAGGTTGACCATTGATGGATACAGCATATATATGCATATGTACACATATATGTACATGCATATATATGATATTCACACATGTAAGACACGCATATTTATACCCGAAAGATTTGTAATGAATCATAATTCAGCCTTAAAAAAGAGGATGGTCCTGACATTTGTCACATAACAGATGGACCTGGAGGTCAGTATGCTAAGTGAAACAAGCCAGACACAGCAGCTCATGTTTAAATGTCTCCACACAGGTTGCACCATCTGGGGTGACTCAAAGAGATATCCTAAGTAGAAGACCGAGGGATGGCTGAGCTGGCTTCTCCACGAGTCCCTCCTTGCCCAGAGATGCCTGTTCTGGGATGAAGGCAGCTGTGGTGAGCCTGGCCGGGACATGCACTTCCCTGAACAAAGCTCTGTACTGCTGGACAGCTCTGGCTGCCTTAGAGGGAAGGAGAAGCCGAGTGGGAGCGGCACTGGATGGCTGTGAGAGAGGCATCACAGACAAAAGCATCTGCCAGATGCCAAGAGGAAAGTCATTATGATAAAGACAGGCAGGTAGGTGCCAGGGTCAGGCAGGCCGTGGGCCAAAATGCCCCAGGCTCCTCTGTCATACCAAGCGGCCTTCTGAGAGGAGACAGCCAAACATAGATTGATTAGGAGAGAGAGAGCGATAAAGAAGGTCCTGGAAGAAAATCAGGTGAAAGGAAGATGCGGAAGCCTGTTTCCTCGGCTCCATAGGAGCATGCTCAAAACTAAGAGGGGAAGCGGACTTTTAGGGGGTCAACACAGTGCAGACCCCACCTCTTGAAATAACAAGCTGGGGCTAAGGACGAAGGGGAGGGTTTGAGCAATCAACATTGGCAACAGGAAGAGGAAGCTGTCCCCCGTCTTCTACACACTCAGCTATGGTCACTGCCACACAAAGAGAAATAAGATAACCGGTTGCATATGCCAGGGTTTCTAGGGAGTGGCTGGGGAGCAGAGAGTTTGCTCAGTTATCCTCCTGGAACACAGGGACCTGTGAAAATCTTTTGTACCACTCAGAGGCTGAGTGAGACACCCTTCTCCATGGTGACCTCACCTCACTCCACCCTGCCTTCCCATGAATTTGACTCAAAGAAGAAACTGGGCACCCACAGTGGACTTCCTTCTTGGAGTGACCATCAGTGCCTAGCATGGTTCAGAAGCAAGGAGATGGAACAGGAAGTGGAGAAGGACTAGATACACCCATTTAATATGTGCATGTGTCTTCTCTGGCACTATCCTCCCATCTATAGGATGGAGAAGAAGGACCAGGCTGAGTCCCCCTGAGATTCTTGCCATTTTGAGGGTTCTGCAACTCAAGGAACCCTCTAACTTCATGCATGGCAGAGTCCAAGTGGAGAAACAAAGGGCTTTTGAGAACTTGTTGAGAAAAAAGCCCCTGCTTTCTGGCTTCAAGGTCAACCCACATGCCTTCTTAATATCCATATGCGTGGCCCCAAATAGGAAGAATGGTTGAAACAGTGAGTAAGTTGATGCTTAAGAAGCAAGATTACCACCCTCCCAAGGGTGGATAACTAGGAGTAGATTTCTCAGTGAAGGAAGAAGGCCCAGGAGGATTTCTTCGGTGGCCTACGTTCCCTTACAGAAACATGATGTTTTAGAAGCAGCCCTGTTGTGTAAAAAAGAACCTGCCTCATGACCCAAGAATCTTTGGGAGTAGGTAGGTACCTTGTATAGTGATAAACTACTCATACACTGTTTAGTAAGTAATTTAAAAATTGTATTTGTCAGGTCTGTGAGGTTGTATGTGGACCATCCATGTGCACGCATGCATGCATGCATGTGCAGATACACACTAAATAAAAAATAAAAATCTCATAAAATTGTATTTGCCCTAGTATAATCAATACATCGAGTAAATACAATGCTATCCATGGTATCATCAAAACACAAATTCCTTTTAAAATTCTATATTATTTATTGTGTGCATGTGTGTGTGTGTGTGTGTGTGTTTGTGTGTCTAACTGCATGTGTGGAGGCTCAGAGGATAACTCGTGGGACTTGAGTCTCTTCTTCCACCATGTGGGTTCTGGGACTCTGGGGATCAAACTTAGCATTTCCCTGCTAAGCCTCGCACCAGCAGTGGGGCCACTGTAAAGCTAGTCAGAAGGATGGCCCCTTGCCATGTTACATCACACTTCTCCTCATATTGCTGCTCTGTGAGTACACTGCTGTTCTGTAAAGTGGTCTGTGAAGCCAGGTTTTATGGCACAGGCCTTTGGTCCCAGCTAAACTTGAGGCTGAGGCACAATGTTCACAAGTTCAAGACTACCCTAAAAAACTTAGTGAGTTCTTGACTCAAAACCAAAAGTAAAAAAAAAAAATGGCTGGAGATATAAATTGTACTTGATTAAATCCCCTCACATACGCATGCACACCAAATTAAACTAAAAAAATAATAAAGTGGTTTGTGTTTAATGAAAGATGGAAAAACAGATGTTTCAGAAATGTCAACTGTCATCCCCTGAGGCCCCATTAATTCCCCCAACTTCTCTGTGAGCCTCACTCCACCCCTCAAACCCAGAGTGCTGGCTTCTGCAGAGCTCACACCACCTGCCAATGCGGCAGAGCAACCTGTATTCCGTCTGTGCTTCTATTCCCAGCTGTTAGATAAAAGTATCTGTGTAAATTATACTTTAAAATAATGGCTTCCTAGTTCTAAAAATAATGATACATTGTACAGAAGACTGGAATTTATAATCCAAGTGGGTAGGAAGTCTGGTTCCCATCTCATAAGTCTTTGACTAGGATTGACCACTTATATGTTCCCTAGGTAGAAGCTCATGAGACCTCTGACTTGAGTGACCCCTGTTTCTCAGCATCTGAGGTCCTGAAGTCTAGAGAACTCATCTCCAGCGCCAGTTTTGATACTGGGCTCTTGAAACAGCCCTGTTGTCCGTTATGGTCCAGTGCGGTAGTGAGGCTTTTGTTCGGTCTTGACCCCTCCCCCTGACTGGTTTGTAAGCGTCTTCAGATGGGAATGGTGGTCTTTCTGGAAACTTTGCAGATCCCTGGAACAGTACTTTGACTGCATCTGTCCTCGATGAATTACTGTATCTCCCATGCCTCTAAGACAGACCAACTCTCATTTTGTATGTAATGGGCACACACAAAAACCCTTCTGAAATAACTACTCCATTAGGGGAAAGTGGTTTTGTTTTTGTTTTTGTTTTGTGAATAAGAGAGACAGAAAAATCCAGCAGCATCTGGAAGAGTTCATAGCAGGGCGAGAAAAAAGTTGACTGGACATGTCCAGGGCTATTGTTAAATCTGAAAACTGCAAGGAGAAAGACCAAATCCACAGTTGTCCAATTAAAGCAAGCTTTATTTAGTACTATCCAGGAAGATGGATGCTGGCCAGATGCATCCATATTCGGATTCTCAGAGAATGGTCCCCAGTAGAACAGTTAGTTAAGTGCTCATAAAGACAGAACCCACAAGGCTATGGTACTTCCCACCTTCATCTAATTGGGGGATGCATACATTCTGATGTACTTCCTGATTATGTATCTCTTGCCTATGTGTGATCAAACACTTCCTGTGGAGTTGGGAGAAACAAACCTTGTTTACTGAAGTGAAAACACATGACTTGTTATCTCACATAAACTGTAACCCCCAGGATTCCAGAAAGTCATCCATCCCTAGGCAAGCGGGGCTTACAGGTTAACTTTAGCCCCTACACTATCTGTGAGAAAGTGGGAGGGGATAGTGGAAATACAAGAGAGCAAGGGCACGAATAGTGGAGGATAATGGGTTATAAGGAGGCTGAGTAGCTGGGGAGAGGGAAGCCATGAACTGGAACAGGCCTGGGGTAGAGGCAGAGGTAAGATGGGCCAGGATGCTAGTGTTGGGGCTTTGAAATGTATAATGGGTATTCGTGAATAGGGACTGAAGGAGGCCAGCACAGACTTTGATATGTGGCTACAGGTATGTCAATAGACAGCCATGTGTCCCTTCTGCCAGAAGTCAGGGAAATGACTCTTTTGGGGGAACAGGGACACTTTTTACAAGTTCTTGAGGAGTTCTGGATTTTATTTATTAGAAATCCTTCTGCAGTCCAGCTTGAGTGCATTTCTAGACACACACTGTCTGAGACCTAACAATTCCTTGTTCTGTCTTCTTATCACCCCCTTCTCAAAAATCAACCAGGGCTCTTTATTGTCAGTGAATTAAATCCAGAGTCCTCCATGAGCTACATAAGGCAACACAGCATTGCAGCCCCAAAGTCCCTAATGTTCATCAGCCCCCTCATCCATTAATGATGTGTTTCAAGACCCCCAGTAGAGTCCTGTTGTAGAATGTTATTTCAAATATGTAAGGCTATGTTGCATTTGTTTATGCTGCAGAAATGAACTTTAACTACACTTGCTTCTGCTGTCTTTGTTAGCAGTGTAAAGATGTGCTGCTGTTTTACCTTGCCTGCCTAAGTCACCTCATTGGTCTAATAAAAAGCTGAACCCCAATAGCTAGGCAGGAGAGAGACAGTCAGGGCTTGTGGGCAAGGAGAATAAATAGGAGGAGAGAAGTAAGAAGAGGAATGAAGACAACAAGGGAGGATGAGAGGGACATGCCCAGGGCCAGAAGCCAGGCAGTTGCCAGCCAGCCAGACACAAGAAGCAGTGGAAGTAGGACATGCAGACAAAAAGAAGGAAGGAAGGAAGGAAATAAGGAAGGAAAGAAATAAGGAAGGAAGGAAATAAGGAAGGAAGGAAACAAAGAAGGAAATAAGGAAGGAAAAAAGGAAGGAAATAGGGAAGAAAGAAAATAAGGAAGGAAGGAAATAAAGAAGGAAGGAAGGAAATAAGGAAGGTAAAAAGCCCAGACAAAGCATAGATAAAGAGAAACAGATTAAAATAAAATCTAAACTAAGGATGAACATTCAAAACTAATAAAAGTTTCTGAGTCATGATTTGGGAACTGGTTGGTGGCCTAAAAGCAAGTCAGCTATAGAGTAATCCCCAAGGTGGATTATGTTTTCCCCTATAGATGAATACTCTAGATAAAGTTTAATTTGTAAATTAGCTACAGTAGGAATTAAACAGCAACTGGTAGCAAAATAGAGGAATTATCAACGAAAGGATCCTGCGTCAAAAGAGTATCTTGGCAGTAGAGGGCCAAGGAATATCACAAAATTCACACCATGTAACAGGTCTCATGCAGGAGATTTATTGGGGAAGCAGGATATAAAAACGACTTCCTCTGAGTGGGGATGGAGACAGCGACAGGCCAGAAAGTGATGGTGGGCTTTATAGGGGTGCAGAGTGAAAATAAACACGTCACCTTGGTTAGTGATGGACTGTTGGCACTGAGTCATTGAAGGTGGGGTTGGGGCATGGGGGAGCTCTGTGGGACCTGGTGCCTGAATGTGGGAGGTTCTTGGTATGGCCAACAACAGTGTACACTGCTCTAGAGGTTCCGTGACTGTGTCCCTCTTTAAACATCACCAGTGATGTCTCTTGACATTCCTTGATGATATGAGATCCCAGTGTGGTAGAATGAAGCAAGGTGATGATGCAGGCACTCTGAGGCAGTGTTAGTTACTATGGCAACTAGCTAGAGACTGTAATTCTCTTGAACACATGTACTACCATGCCACAACAGTCAATCTGACGAGGAGACAGCTACAAAGTGACAATAGGCAGGTACTGGACAGCGAGACAGCTCATTCCCAGGCAGGATAAATTAGGGCAGTATGGGAATGTCATCATGCTTTCCTGAACCCAATAGGTTAAAACCTAGTGATTCTTTATCTCCAGAATTACTTTTTTTTTTTTATCTCAGTAGATCACTAATCTAGAAATTAAAAAAATTTAAGCAAAAACATCTTGGGCCTTTGTTAGGAACTTAAGTAAAAAAACAAAAAGAATACTTTGTGTGACTCAAACACCATTATATGTGACTTGTCATGCTATGATGCCTGAGCTTGCCAGCAGGCAGCTCTGGTAAGATCTGGGCCTCAAAAGCAAGCCTCTTCAGATCACTGGACAGCTCAGATACAGAGCCTAGACCAGCAAGGCTTTGATATGCTAATAAGCTCACCCCAAGGTGGTATTAATGTGCCAGGAAACCAGCCCTAAACTATGAGCTGAGTAGTACAAAGCTACCGCCCAAAAAGCTAATACAAAAATTGGGACTTTGGGTATGGTCTCTAGGATGGCACTGCCATGTTCCAAGACACGGTTACTCTAGCCTCTGAGTTGATGCCCATCCTCAAGAAGACTTGAGACTCTCTGGACCCACACAAGTCTGACTGCTAGCGCTAGCCATGGGCCTATGTTCTCAAAGACCTCCTGGACCTCCATCAATGCCATCCTTCCAGCCTGCCACACCTGAAGGACTCCATGGAGCATGTCAATTGTTTCTGCAAGACCTTCTGAGGCATCCTCAAGGGAGAAGATTCCTCAGTAGAGCCCTGCAGCAGTATTTCTGCCCAAGCAGCTGTTCCCGGCTCGGGGAGATGTCTGTTTAGCCTTTATATTAGCAGGGTATTGTAAGGAACATCTGTGTGAATAAACTGAGCCTATTCAAAAGACAAACCTTGTGGGCTGAGCACCCTGATTGCTGAGCGCCTGGCAGCACATGGGCCATGCTTTCTGAAGTCCTTAAGCTCAGGGACTCAGAATCTGTAAGCCCTGAAGCCCAGCAGACCTGTGGGGACACTTACAACCACCCAGAACAGCTCAGCAGGGTCTGAATTTGGCCTGGTCAGTTCTGAGCACTCTCATCCTTCTGTCAGCCACTGTGTCTAGCATCTTTGAGGAATGAAGCCAACTCGAATGATCCTACACTGTAAGTGTCTCTTGTCTGACTAAGGCAGCTTCTAGAAGGATTAGGAGGGGGCAGTCTGTCTGTTATGTCACTGCAGGAAGCAAGAGTGGAAAAATCAGAGGGCCACTGGCTTATCTCCTCATTCCTACCGGCTTTGTTCTCTCTGGCAGGGCTTAATCAATAAAGCAACAGCAGCCTGCAAGGAGGAAGCAGGTGGAGTGGCGACACTTTAACTAGGGGCCTGGGAATAGCACGCAACCTTGCAACCTTCATTTCCTCCTTGGGAAATAAGAAATGCCCATTAAGTAGAGTCTAAGTTCTGGGAAGAAACTTCAACCCTGGGAACAGGAAAGTAAGGCATCTAAGAACCAAGAGAGGAGTTAAATCTTATGGAAACACACATATGTGCACACTCACATGCACACACATGTACACATGAGCTCTCTTTCTCACAACACACGCATTTGAGACAGGGTCTCCTGTATTCTAGGCTGTCCTTGAACTTGCTATGAAGCTGAGAATGACCTTAAACTTCAGATCCTCTAGTTCTGAGTGGAGTTATAGGTATGCAAACCCCTCTCCCTCAGGGTGGAAGTAGTGGCTCAAGCCCTGAGCTTCCTTGAGCTTCCGCAGGTCAGGCAAATATTCTATCAGCTCTGCTGTATCTCCAGACTGGACCCATATCTTGTTTTCATTTTTCTTTGACTGTTAGGAAGTGCATAGCCACAAACCTAGTAACCTTCAGTGCTAAGGCTCTCTAGCAAGTGGTGGGAAGGATGGAGGTGGGTGGTCATGTGGGTTTGCTTATGGCAAAGGCTTATGGTTTATCTCAGGTCTAGGCTCAGTTTCTCTAGCTTTCATGCCCTTGTCTGCCATTATCTCTCTGTTTACACGATCTTAACCACATCATTGTTTGCTATTACATTGTATGAGGTTTTGAAAATAGCATCAGATTGTTTTGGAGTAAGCATGATGACAACAGAGAACCAAAATACCACATCAACCAAGGAAGGACAGTGTGCATCACTGGGACAGTCAGGACCTCAGTCAGATAATCATGGCCCAGGGACTGAGCCTGCCCCATTGTGCTCACTTCTTGATCACCAGGTTGGGAAGGTCACTTGCCCTCTTTGAACCTCATTTTTTTAATCTGTAAGATGGTTGTACTATTGCACCCCAAGTCTTGCCTGTCCAGGGCTTGTGGAACTGTTCCACGAGGTGCAGGATACAGGAAGGTAATAGAGTTTGCAAGACTTCCCCAGCTGCTTTTTGAGGTCATGCACAGAGTTGGGGGTGGAACTTCCAAGCAGGACCTGAAACGGGTGCATGGGGCCTTAGGCTGCAGCAGCCTGGTGTGAGAGATGAAGGAGGCACGAGCAGAGTGAGGCGGGTTGCCTGCTGTGCAGGAACTCGAGAGGGAGGCATCGGCTTTCTGTGTGGGACCAGATCAGAATCTCTTAGTAGTTTCTTCTGGTTGGGTGAGGAAGACCCCTTGGTCCCTGGCCTGTGGGACACAAGACAGAACTGCATCAACAATCCTTTTAACCAGAGCCTGTTGGCAGCATTCAGGCTGTCCACCTGGGGATGCACTTTAGTGGAGAGCATCCCGTGAAGGACTGCTTCCTCCTGCTCCACTCTGACCTTGCTTACTTCTTCTGGAGACGGACACTGTGCTAGCAGAATCACCAGCAAGGTGGCCTCCAAGGCTGTGGAAAATTGGTGCTTGTCTAACTACACCCACCAAGACAGGCTTGTGTTATCCACTGTGGGTTAGTTACTACATGGCCACACACACACACACACACACACACACACACACACACACACACACACACTGCTGTAGCCCTCTGCTCTGGCCTGGGACTGTAATGAGGAAGGAGGAAATAAAACCAAAGTGATATCCCCACTCACGGAACTCACTTGAGTGTGAGCGAGCTCAGTGCAGGCCATCCATTGCGGTTTGCCCCTTCACTGGCCACACATAAGAATCCCATTATGGCCCTGCTGCCCTTTAACTTGGTGACACAAATAGCACTTTTATTTTCTTTGCTTTGGCTTAGTGTTGTGTACCTGTCATTGACCCATGCACATTTAAGCTTCCCTTTTGTTCCAAGTTCCTTGGAGTGACAGTGTTTGCTGTATTTTTCAAGGCCACTTGCCAAGCTCCCTGACAAAAGCTGACTGGGGATATGGTAGTAGTTGTCAAGCAAATCAGAGGTCCCGAGCCATTGCCTTAAACTCTGTATGAACCAGTAATCTGGAGTGGAGAGGCCTGGTGGTGCTGCTGGGTCCATAGTGATACAACTGAGCTCATTTGGAATATGGTGAACTCCTTGGCAAAGTGGGCAACAGATCATGGGCCTCTTGTTTTTGCCTTCCTTCTTTCCTTCCTTCCTTCCTTCCTTCCTTCCTTCCTTCCTTCCTTCCTTCCTTCCTTCCTCCTTCCCTCCCTCCCTCCTTCCTTCCTTTCTTCCATCCAAGGTTTTCATGTATCCCAAGATGTCTTTGAACTTTCTGTACAGCCAAGGATGACCTGGGTTTATTTATGATCCTCCTGCCTCAAGTGCTGGGATTCCCGCATGCACCTCTACATCTGGTTTATGCAGTTCTGGGGTGGAACCCAAGGCTTCATATATGCTAGGTGAGCACTCTACCAGCTACGGGTTGAAAGCAGGTCTGGGGGAGAGGCTTGGGGTCTATGGCCTACTGACTGTCATTGAGGCTGCAGGCTAGATGGACTTTTAGGAGGAAGAAGAGTTGAAGGAAGGGACATGGCCCAGGGAACACTTGCTCTCCAAATTCCCACCTTTCTTCTGAGTCCCCTGTCATACAGGTGGCACCTTTGGTTGGTGTCAATGACTCATAGCCCAACTGGGGGGCATTCAGGGCTCCTGTGTTTCCTGTGTGCCTATTTCCCCAATATAACTGTCATCTATGGAGTTTCCTGGGGTCACCGATTACCTGATCCATAAAGTTCAGGCCAGTGTTCCTTCGTTCCTGTGTCCCAAGATATAAACCCATCTGGCACAGTGACAAGGTTCCCTATGTTCTCTTCAGTGTAGATATTCTCTATGGTGAGTAAGGTTCTGAACCCATGTACAGCCTGTTTGTAACACACCACTGGGCCCTACGAGACAGCCTTGGGCTTTGTTCTACAGGCTCTGAGCAGACGTATGTAGTCCAGAGCCAGGGCTTCAGTGCCAAAGTGCTCAGGGTAGGGTGGTTCATTCAGAGGGAAGTGGTCTTCCTTCTTTAATGCCTAAGATCAACCTACACTTTGGGGTAGCCTAGTCTACCTGACTTGCAGTCAAACTTAGTCAATTTCAACCCAGCATTGCCTTGCTGTTTGCCTCCTGATGCATACAATCCTCACCCTCCAAGAATTGTGCAACTAAGTGTTAGATTCTGAGGCAGATCTGACTTGGGGGTTCACTTGATCCCATTCTACCCTCTCAGTAGCTCCTGTCTTTTTAGACTGCTTGGGCACTGGTGACACCTTCGTTTTACGTTCATCTCTCCCTTCTGTCTCCAGGTGACAACTGAAGGGAAAGGAGACCCTCCAGTTGGGCATCATTTCTGGATGGCACTGCCCCAACATCAGCTGCTTGGAGCCATAAGCCTTCTGAGGGAGGAAATGGGTCCACCTCTTACTTCTGCCCAAAGGCCAATGAATGCCACTCTCTGACCCATCCGGAATTCAACAAGAATCCTTAGATAAGCTGAACAAGCTGTGGCCGTGCTCATGTGTGTTCTGGCTTGGAGGTGATCTAGTCAGTTCTCCCACATCTCCAACTTACCTGGGACCACATGCCCATCATCCAGAGGGGCAGCTGTTAGACGTGCCCAGAACAGTTTTTTGTGCAGAAACTGCCCGAGGAGGTCCATGACAGTCTCCTTTATCTGGGTAAGAGTTGCCCTTGGATACCATTCAGTTTCCTTGTTCTTATTCTGTGCTCCCAAACAAACTATTGGGATATAATTTCGTCTCTCATGCAGACTCATTCTAAAGCCAAAATACACTTCCATTGTCAATGGCTAAAATTTCCTGGTGTACCAATAGTCTCTGAGCAGTGTAATCAGTGCAGCCGGACTTCCAACAATCTGGATGGTTGTAGTGAGTAGTGTAGTTGGTTTCAGAGTCTCTCATTGGTGATGGTGCTTATCCTTATGAGCACCTTCCTTTAAAAACTGTCCCCGCTGCCTAAAGACCCTGGCCAGCACAGAAGTCAAGCCTAGAATGTGACTTGCCTTTGGATGAAATTAGAGGCAGACTCTCAGCCCCACTGGTGACTTCACAGTATCCCACTAGAATCAAGTACAGAGATCCCAGGTTAACAGCGCAGGTGAAGGAGCTGAGCCACCCTGGAGTTTATGAGACAAGGCCCTACCCACCAGACCATAAAACAGACATTTCTGCTGAGATGACCGCTCGCGACACTTTTGTTTCATGTTCACCAGCCCTTTCCACCCCAGAGAGTATCTTATAGATATCAAGCAATCTTCTCAGAGTATGGAGGGTCTATCAGAATCCTGGGATACAGAGTGGGGCATCCCAAGGAGTGTGGGGGCGTTTACGTCACCAACCTGAGGAAAAGGATTGAGTGTAAGACAGGCAAGTCAAGCCCCAAGCATCATACAGTGTGGTTGCTGAGGACAAGAAATCAAAGCTGGCTGAGATGCTTGGGGGTGGTTCAGCTTGAGGTCCTGCATTCCTCAGCTCTTGGACTGTGGCATCGGTGAGACCCAGATGTTGGTGGCCCATCTGTTGAAAGGTAGCATGGGTACATGGTCTGGGTGGGATGCTCCCTCATGCCCTCCACTCTTTAGTTAGTAATAAGGGCATTCCCAGTCCTCTGAGCCTTGGTGATGCCCACAAGAGCCAACTAGGAGGACAGGCTGCCAGTATAAACCATCCCAAACACACGCCTTCCCCTTGGCACCATGTCTCTTATTTGCCTAACAACCCACATCCTGTTTCCCATAATTTCTTTCAGACTCTCCAAGATGAAAATCAAGGCCATTTTCAGGGAGCCGTTGGGAGTCTTCGATGCTCACCTAGAAGGAAGTTTTATCACTAAAGTCAGGCCCTCTGAATTGGGCAATAGCCAGATTGTTCATACCACAATCAATCAAACACACCTAAACTTGTTCCCACGGATTAGCCAGGCAGTTAACGAAGTTCCTTACTTCCTTCATATCGATTTATAGCAGCAATAGAAATATACCACTGAGGAGGGCACACCTCCTTCCACTCAGGAACTTATAAATGTCAAGGAATTTCTACTGGAATTGAGAGGAACCTTCACAATGGGGATCTCCACAGTCATCTTCGAAATATGTCTTTTATGGGGTCAAATTCTTTCTGCAGGTATTTTATCTCATTATTTATATTCATGCATTGTGCTTCTGCAAGGCTGGGTTCTGGTGGGTTAGATGAATTTGTTCATGGCTGTGTGACTGTCCGTCTCAAGAGGGTTGTTTGCTAATAATTGTAAATTCTTGCAAGTATGCAGAAGGAATGCTCTGGTTCTGCCTGAGAGCTACAAACTGTGGCTGTGAGAAAAAGCAGCCATTCTGAGGTTTTCAGGGAGTCGTTCAATGAAGGGAATTCTTGACCATGCTTAGATGTCCCCAGGCTAGGAAAGGCTTATGGGCATTAAAAAGAGGCCGTAGACCTTGCTAAATACACAGGTGGTGTGCTGTGAAGACAGAGACAATTCTCTATCAACGCTCTCGTTGTGCCTTCTCTCGTGTCTGTCTGGCGCTGTGACCAATATTTGCTGAGCAAAGCCGGGTCAAGTGACTGACAGACAGGACGCTGTCACTGCGCTAGTCACTTGCTTCCACTCTGTCACTCTAACACGGTTTCATGTTCTCAGAGTGTCAAATTATGATCAAGGAAGGCTTACCTGGCCAGTCCTTGGCACGGCTGAATCTGTGTCATCTCACAGAGGACAAGTCTGTCTACCTGCTTGCTCCCTCTCTTCTCTCTCTCCCCCTCTCTCTATCTTTTCTCTCTTTCTCTGTCTCTGCCCATCTCTCTCTCTCTTTTCTGTTTGTCTCTGTCTTTGTCTCTGTCTCTCTCTCTCCTCCCCTACCTTCCCCATTCCTAGATAGCTTATCTCTTCATCTCCTCGTAGTTCTTTCTTCCTTCCTTCGTCTCCTTCCTTCTTTCCTTCACTTCTTCACACACCCTGCCTCTCCCACCCTTTTGGTGCCACTTTTGGCTACATTTCATATTTTTTTCTAGATATCCAGATGAATTCCATAATGATCACCCTCTCCAGGCTGGATGAGAGTTCACTGAAGATGAAGACTCATTTGGGGGATGACTTTCATGAGAACACCTTCTCAACACCAAATCCTCAGGCTTGCACTGCTGACCAAGGGGTTTTATACTGAGGCAGCCTAGGACTAGACAGGCTGTCTTCTTGGAGACTGTGAAATGGGAGGCAGGGCCAGCTTTCAGGGTGGCAGACTTGCTCCGTTCCTGTCCAATGACCTGAAATCACCAGTCCTGGAGGACAGATAACCAATTGTCTTGCCCTGTCCCCAAAGAAACAAATGCAGTAGTACTACGGGGCTGAGGGAGTTTGTTATTTTAACATGATGCTACATGAATGCTTATACATAGTTATGCAGGTGTGCATGCATGTGTTCTTTCTTGCATGTTTATACAAGCTTGTGGCTTCAGCACACAGAGGGGAACTGGCCCTCTTCCACATGAATGTCTCCAATTCAAGCCTGGTGACACCCCAAAGTTAGGCATCATCATTGTTCATCTGGGGAAACCAAGGCTCAGGAGACAGGCTGTTTGGCAGTTGGGCCAGAGTTTGAACCCAGAGTAGGGTCTGTCGGAACTGTGATAGTAGCTATGGTGGGTTCAGTCATGGCCTCCTCATTCAGGGAGCAGAGGGGGCCCAATCTGCTGCACGGGTGACTTCAGTGCTGTACAAAGTCAGGTGCACGGCTCACGTTGGGCAGGAGGGAGGCTGTGGCACCTCTGCTGCTCAGTGGCAGAGCCAGGAACACAAGAACATTGTTGGGACAGCAGCGGTGCCACAGCCTCTCTCTCCTGCAGCAGACATCAGTGTACGCATTCACAAACGAGGCAATGTCCTCTGTTCTACAAAGGATTGTCAAGTAGTGAGGTCACCCAGGTAGGGCTATCAGGTAGAACAAGCCTCAAGATGATGGAGGTCCTGTTCTAGGCATTCCCCTAATGCTGTATCCCTTAGGGTAGTGTGGATCTCAGAATATCTCCCAGGAGAGGAGACTTGGGAATAATTCAAATAAGGCCAGCCCGGAGTGGGTAGCCGGACACTGCCTTAGATTGTCAGTTGTGGCAAATGCACTGTGAGATGCAGGATGCTGTAGTTGGGCACAGGGAGAGAGTAAGTGGCCCTTGGGAACTCGGTGGGATTTTTGCTACATTCCTTTAAATCTAAAATTAGCTAACCAACAAAATGAAACAAAAAATCTTTTAAACCTCCTTTGTTCCCATTCCTTTATAGCCAATGTTTTATAGGATGAGGGAGCTGCTTGTGAACACATTCCTGGCAGGTTCCTTATTTGTACTTAGTCATTCCTCAGTGTGGCTCAAGTTGTGTCCTGTTTCCTAGGAACGGCAGGGGAAATCTGAGCGAGGGCTTCCAGGCATTGTGAGTGGTGCTGGTTGGGGAGGCTTCTCTGAGTCGCTGACATAATGGGTCCCGAATTTGTCACAGCTGTTCCTTTTCGATTTCACCATTGCTGTGCTAATACAGCCCTGGGCACACAGAACGACACTACTGAATGCTACTGAATATGGGGGACCTGAGGCTTCACCACGGTCCCGACTCCAAACCTGCAGGCTGGCACCTCACAGTCCCGTGTTGTCTCTGTGTCTCTGCCCCTGCACACTGACATCTCCATGTCTCTCCATGTTCTTGCTGTTGCCTACATTGCTTATCTCACGGAGACATGTCAGTCTGTATAACCCGGACTGTTGGCTTTCAAGTACTAATTCTCCAGCCTCAGTCCTGCAGTACTGGGATTGCAGTTGTGAGCCACTGTGCTCAGCTCACCTGCTGGTTCCCCTTATTCTCCTTATTATAAAGGGTCCTGCAGGTCACTCACTGCACAAAGCTGTGGTTGCTACAGTGCAACTCCCACAGCGCCACCTGTAGCCACAGTCCACTCACTCTTGCTGCTCTGGTCTCTAGAGCCAGCCCATTTATCCTCTCCTCTACTAGCTTGTTCTACCTGCGCATTCTGATGGTCAGGGACATTGTCCCCTGATAAGACCCTTTCTGATTTGTAATCAAAATACTTAGAAACACACATGCACACACACACACACACAGAAAGAGAGAGAAAGAGAGAGATAGCCATACTTACATGGATACTTGCATGGACAGAAATATACAGAGAGATACGTACAGCAACACAGAAAAACATACACATATACTCTCACACACAAATATGCACATGACAGAGACTTGTGACACAGAGACAAAGTTTTACATACAAATAGACAAAGACACACACATATAGGCACACAGACACGTACAAACCCAGACAGACACATAGAGACAGATATGGACATTAACACACAAGCACACACATACACTGAATGTCATCCAGTGGCCATTCATATTCTTACACTGCATCTCAGCTAGACCTTGCCCCTGTACAAGACTGTCTGTTGGTGTCTTCAGAGGCCTACTGATGCTAGAATTCTCAAGATGGCAGGGAACACACCTGGCTCACTTAGTGCCCAGCTTGGTACATGCACCAAGAGCCTAACAATGTGCCTGGCTCACAAGAATACATTTCAACAGACAGGACAGAGGATATAACTGTGAGCCACCCAAACTCATGCCTCCTGACAAACCCTGCTTTTTCCATAATATATGCATATACATACACACACATACACACACATATGCTAAACCAGGAACAACATTAACTACATCCTTACCATTCCCGAGCAATTATCTCAGTCTCCATAGGGGGTTGGTTCTAAGAATTCCCTTGTTTACACAAACTCTTCCATACTCAAGTCTTTATATGAACTGTTGTGTGACCCACACGTGTCCTCCTGCATCCTTCCGGTCATCTCCAGA